>JAQFZE010002996.1:0-13397 GCA_034695245.1 Dicyrtomina saundersi | reverse complement strand
GTAATCAATAAGACATAAATATAACATTGCAAATATTTAAATTAGCTTCGGAATAGGAAGACCTAAAAAGCGATATATATATATATCAATGGAATAAACAAACCACCATCCACATTAATAGCACATCACACTACGTAAAGGAATATACACAAAATCATATTTCGCACATCTTTCGCAGTATATGAGGATTATCTCGAATTATTTCTCGAATTTGGAGCACAGCAGTGCACTGTTAGTGGTCCAAATTCAACCCGAATTCCAGTTCAACACAAATATGTATGAGCAAAATAATATTGATGTGTCGTATGCAGCATATAATGCACGCTTAGTTTGAGTAGAAAAGAGGGATCAATAAAAAAATTACGCCAATTGTTTTTGTAAGCAGCATGCAGTAATGACCACAGTGGCATTGAATTCAAGAAATTATGACTACGCATAATTATATGTATGCCAGCCTCATCAACTACTTATATTACCTATCGCTGTGTCGACAGAACTATACATATTTTGATGCTAGTACAAATTAAGATTAGAGATTGAATATATGAATATTTAAGTTTATTAAGTTTATTTCTAGTGCATACTTCAGTTATCGCTTTTTTAGGATCAATCCTATTTTTTTTACTACGCAAAGCAATTTTAATTTTTGCGTGGAAATGTTTTTTAAATAGAATATTATCCACGGTCTACCTACCGATTGCGTGCAATTTCAACTTTGTAAACTGTGACACCATTAACCTAATAACTAATCAATAGTACATATACTACTACACGCCGAAACTCTACTATGAGCCGAGCATATACAAAAGTCGGTTCGGTTATTCGGTTGTACAATCATATTCATTTAATGCAGGCCAGGCGCATATTATATAGTATTCCAGTGTCACTCAATGAAGCATAAGTGAACCCCTTATCTAATTATTTGCATGGATTTTAGTGCTGGAAAACAGTGTCGCGAATGTGTGTACCTATGCGTATATATACTTTGCACTGTACTCTGTGCCAATTTACCAAAACGCTTTAATTCATTTACTCCTAGCAATCACTGCACTTTAAGAGTCGCAATATCGGACTCAGGGAAAGCAATCTCACTGAAAATGATGTATTTTTATTAGTAGCAATTAATACAACAATTTCGGTCGGTACGAATTATGAATTAAATGAAACGAGTATTTATCTTGTTTTTTTTAATAACTATTGAAGTTGATACACGGTGACCAATTTGTTCTACAGTGTATATTATTTACTATGTATAAGACTCTTAAGATTTTTATGATTAAAATAAATATATTACAACCACCTTTTTATTCATTTTCAGGCATTTGTAGTGAATTTTATTACAGACTGTTACAACAACATTACTAAACAGAGAAACATTTTACACGTATAATTTACACTAATGTAAGAGTATTAAAAATAAAATACGATGTGAGCAACTGTAAGCACGAAAGTCACAACGTAACTACAATACTTTACACTTTACGTAGTAGGCAGGTACTTTGAATAAAAGTACTGAACATTTTGTTCCATATTTAAACTCAAATTAAATATTTTACTTTTGATATGTCAATATAAATAATTTATAAGAAAAAACAAAAATTTTAAAACTAAAATTAGATTATCCACTACAATTTATTCATAAAATATTCAATAATGTGGCGAAAGGTGGAAGTAGCTGGCTATAAAAGAGGAACTACATACACAACATATAAGAAAAGGAAGGAGGGACGGAATGAGACAGTTGGGTAATTGGCTAAATGTCAAATTGTACAAACGTCAAAATATTGAATCGCGGAATGCCAATATATACCTTTATTTTCATAAACGTACTTTAATGTCTTGTTGTCATATCCCTATGATTATTTACCTGCATACAAAAATAAAAGGATGCATTCATTTTGAGAGAAATATAAACAAAATGTGAGTCAAGTTACTAGAAATCCCTCAACAACTTCTAACTTACTTAATGGCTAATGTGTGCATTATTTAAAAAATGATAAACAAGGGGGTCATTATAAAGAAAAAGAAAATGAGTGAGAAGTAAGTAAAAAGGTAAAAGGAAAACACGAAGTGTCTGACGTCTGAGGAGCCTGACAGCGGTTTAGAGAGCGTACTAGTGAGTACTAAAACGTTCCACTACCTACCTTATACTCAACAAAACACAATCAAAGACCAAAACACCAAGGATGGACCACCCACAACATAATAGTAGTAGTAAAATAGCAACAAATAGTGAAATGAAACAGTCGATTTAAAAAATCTGAAGAAGCGCCATCGAGACTTAGAAATGTATATGGGATGAGAAAAGATGTTGGGTTGTTGGTTTAGAATTTGTGACGCTATTTGTCACCAGTAGAGCACTTTCGTTTGGATGATAATTTTTTTTTTTGGCTCAGACTTATACTTCATATAGGGTTTCTATGAGAGGGAGTTACGAGTACGGAATTGAGAAAAGTAACCCTCTCGTCTACTCTTGGCTACTTCACTACACTAACTACCATTCAACCAAGTACCGAATACTACCGTCTATAATAGTAGTAGTAGTAAAATGAAAAAGACAGAACGTAAGGACTGAACGTATTAGTTGGACACATAGACTCGACCCGTAGACTTGAACAAACTTCAAAACGAACGCAAACCTTCAAAAACTCAACGTTAGAAAATGGTAGGGGAAAAGGTTCTGTGTGGAAGTACATACTTAAGTACATAGAGCGTACGTACCCAAAAACCCAAAGCTCAAACTCAAAAGAACGTACGTAAAGTAAAAGGTACGTACACACATACATTCTTTTCCTACGATAAATATCTCAGAGCATATTATTCAGTATAGTATAACTCGTCTGGGATATACCAAGGATTTTTCCCAAAGCAGTTTGGTATGGTTTCGTTTCGTGAGAGAGTAGTAGTTGTGTGGGATAAGTAAAGTAGTAGTGTACTATGTGTCCGAGTGTAAAGTGTGGTGTGTGTGAGAGATAGTGAGACTGCAGTAGCTAAATACGGGGCGGTTTAAGGGTAGAGAGCCACTCTCACATTTAATTTCCTATTGCTTGAGACTGCTGGAATTCGAAACACCCCAGCGTGTCCACGTGACGGGATGGAGCCAGTCTTACCCCAGCTAGCAAGTGAAGGCGGAGTTTTTCTTCACATCCAATAGACCAGGAGTTTTTAACACAACGTAGGAAAGAAGTTGAGAAACGCCATTTTGGTTTTTAGGCCCGAAGAAGTCAGACATAAACTTACAAGTAGATAAAAATTTGTCTGTGGTTTAATACATTTTTTGGGCCAACTAAAATTTAAAATTTTGTAAAATAATATAATGAAGTGAAAATGGCAGATCCATTAGATGGGCCGCCACAGAAGCGACCCCGACTCAACGACCAAGGTAATACATCTAATGACAACCAAGGTAATATTGAAATTAGAATTATTCAAAAACTTTTAAAAAATTTTTTTTTTTGAAAAAAAAATTAAATTGGTGAGGGTCAAATTTTGTGATTATATTTATTACATTCATTCTGATTGTATTTGATAATATTAGGGTTTTTTTTTCTGGGGTGGAACCCTAATAACGAACTTGACATAGTACTGTCAAACAAGTCTGAATGGTAAAGCCTGTAAACAAAACTTGAGTTGTATTTTTGGTATTTAAGTTTTTAATTGAATTAGTAAGGATTTAATTGACTTCTTTTGTAGGTTAAGGTAATTGTTTTCCTATGTATTGTTGAATTTTGTATTGATATTTAAAAGCACATGCTATTAGAAATATACAAAGCGGCTAAGTGGCGGGTAATGAGAACACTTTAGTAAACAAACATTAAACTTGAGTTCTTTAAATTTGACTTGTTTTGTTATCTTGGAGTTAACAATTACTTTCAGAGTTTGGCAACTGTAAGAGTATTGGACGGAACTTGTATTTTAGATTTGATATATTTTTGGTTGTAGTTTTTTTTTCGTTTATAATACGATGTCACAACCATTATCTTAAAACTTGGTGTACATAATTATATTGAAGATTTCGGGTGTCTTATTACAAATTATACTGATCCATCTAGTTTTACTAATCTTCTATAATTGATAGTAGTTTTATTTAGCCAGTGTTTTCCTTTCTGGAGTTTGCTGAAAAGTACACGATCGCCAAGTTAAAGTTTTTGAATAGTTACTGAAATGTTCATAAGTGTTGTGTTACGTGGTGCTTACAAGTTGCCTACTTTGTGTTTAAAAAACAGATCCGTTCGGGAACGAGGCATTTGACCTCGAGAAACATCTTCCAGATGAGTTAGACTTATTACCGTCAGGTTCGTCATGGAATCTGGATCAGGCTACTCCAACGTCTCAGCCCCAACAAAATATTCTCATTGGGGCTCCCCAGACGATACCGAATCAACAGCAGAAATTCCAGTTACAAAATGGAGAAGCCGCTTCCCAATCTCAGCCGCAGATTCATCAGGTATGTTTTGGAGAACACTTGAGTTTATTTTAAAGTGAACCAATTTTTCAACTATTTTGACATTGTCATGAGTCGTGTACTTAATTTTTCTCACGTGATCCCTTGGACTTTAATTACAGATGATGCTACCCAGTGGAGGAGCAAAGAACAATATACTCCTGAATAAGCAACCTGTAATGAATAATAACATGATGATGACAAAAATGGTTCCCAATGGTCCAATGATGGTCAGGGGTATCCGAAATCCGCAGATCGGTTCTCTTACTCCCACTTTGGGTGCTCAGAGACTTCAGGTACGTTTAACTATCATGATCTACCAGTTGAAAAGTAATATGTGTGCTGTGAATTATTGTAAAATTTTCGCATTCCATCTATCAGGGTCCTCCGAGCATTGGTGGAATGAATTCTTCTTATGCATTCGCTGGAGGAACTAGCGGACCAACAATACAACGAATGTTACAACCTAATATTGGCATGTCATCAGCCCCAATGCAACCTCCACCTCGATATCCTAATGACGATTTTGTCACACAGAATCCTCCACCAAATGTGGTCGTCTCAACAGCAATGCCGACAGGACAACAATCCCAGCAGCCACAATTAAGTGGAGTCGTCGCTCCACCGGGAGTCTCGTCGATGGCAAACACTTTGGTGAATGCTTCACCCTCATTAAATATCAATGTGAATAATGGTATGAATAGCACCGTGCCATTAGTACAGTCCGGAGTTGTGAATCAGAATCAAGTTTTGTCGCAGCCTGCAGTTGGGCCTACAGGTCAGGTGAATCAGCAGCAACCGACTTCACAACAACAGGCTGCACCACCTTCTAATGCGGATCCGGAAAAGAGGAAATTAATTCAGCAACAACTAGTTCTACTACTTCATGCGCATAAATGTCAGCGGCGTGAAACTAACGGGGAGCAAAGACAGGTAAATTATTTATATTTAAAACTAGATTAGGTAATTAAACAACTTAAGGATTACACTAGCCATCATTGGCCTTGATGTGGCATCTGATTCTAAAGTTATATTCTTCAAGTTGGCAGCATATTGTATCATAAGATAAAATTTGAAATATTTCACAGTGCACTTTACCTCACTGCCGAACAATGAAGAGTGTATTAAACCACATGACAACTTGTCAAGCTGGAAGGAATTGTACTGTTACTCATTGCTCGTCATCAAGGCAAATCATCTCTCATTGGAAACACTGTTCGCGTACAGATTGTCCTGTGTGCTTGCCTCTGAAACAGGCTGACCGGAACAGAGGTAATGTCAATACGAATCAGCCGAATCAACCTGCACCTGTGGGGAATTCAACTTCTCAGCATAGTCCCAACCCTGCCTCTAATGTGAATAATGCTGAATATAAAAGAGCATGTGATGCTCTAGGTAAGCCAGTACATGTATTTGTTTTATTGAATTTAAAATAGTACATTTATTACAAATCAATTCCCATTGAAGTATAGACATAATGTTAGGGCTAATTCGGACTTCGCCATTACCGCATCGTAACTTTTATTGTCTTCATGGCGCATAATGTTTACACTAATTTCAAATATAATGGTAGTGTCCCTTTTAGACCTTCCGGTATAAAAACACTAAACCGCCAAGTAAACTTATTTAAGTAAGTTGAACTTACCTTGTTTTGCAATTTGTGTAGGCAGAATGCCCGGTACCATCAAAAAATAATAATTCAACTTCAAGTTAAGTAGTATAAAAACATCAGAAAAAGCAAAGTTAAGTTCTAGATAATTCTAGAGTACCTGTTTCTTATATCTCTTTCAATTTTTAATTTTGGCTTTGACCATGTTTGGAAATACTTGCATAATTAATGTTGTTATGTCAGCTGATTTGCAACACCATGACACGATACTTAAATAGAAGTAACGCTATTAAAAGCTATTTAATCTTTAATTGTAATGGTTATTTAAAAGTTTTTTGTATTACAAAAATACCGGTGAGTCTTAAGAGGAATTACAATTTATTAGTTACTTTTGATAACTTCAAGCTTAAGCTTGCATTTAACCACTGATCATTGATTTTTCCTTTTTTTTTTGTTGTAACTTATTCAAATTCATGTTATACCAAATCACAGCTGATCAAGTGTCACTAAACCGTAGGCGTGCATATACGCAATTAGTGATGGACTTCTTTAATTGTATGTGCCAGGGTAGTTGCATCATATCTCGTAATTTCTGTGGAATCAGCAACTTTGATTATTTCTAATTTTTATCGTTTGATTTTAATAAAGTGTCGGTGATGGTAGTTGCAAAATTTTATAGTTAAATATTTCCTGGGGAAATACTTAGGTTCCACATTCATCTCCACTGTCTAAGCTCTAAACCAAGGCATTTAAGATTTGTGATCGGGGTTAAGAATTTTTTCGGATTTTAAAATTTTATCAACCACGCAGTGATGAAGGGTTGTTTCAATTTAGCATAATTAGGCAATGTACTATTTTGCTAATTTTACGTTGCATTTCACAGGTCTCGCATGTCCCCCAAATAACCCTGTTCAGAACTCCCTGTTACCAGCTACTCCGAATAATCCCACGTTAAGACCGCCGAGGCCGCTGGTTACGCCTCAACCATCGCAACCACCTGCTCCACCTTCAACGCCTTCCCCTAGACTAAGAACAGGTTCTCCGCAACCTCCGTCGATTTCGAATGATGGAAGTGCACACTCACCTCTCTTCCCTGGTGGAGGGAATCCTAATATTGTACTTGGTCTCGATGGAAGCGGTATTCATCCACCGACAAGCACTTCTGGCATTACAGCCTCTCCTGTGCAAGGCACAAAAGAATGGCATCAATCTATCAGCCCTGATCTCAGAAATCACCTTGTTCATAAATTAGTGCAAGCTATATTCCCATCACCTGATCCTGCGGCAATGCTCGACCGTAGAATGTGCAACTTAGTCTCATACGCTAAAAAAGTTGAAGGCGACATGTACGAGGCGGCGAATTCAAGGTCAGAGTACTATCATCTTTTGGCCGAAAAAATCTACAAGATACAGAAGGAATTGGAGGAAAAACGTCAAAAAAGAAAAGAGCAGCAGTTGCTACAACAGCATAATATTCTTCCGAATGCAATTGCTGCTTCACCCCAACAACCGATTCCTAGGGCACCCATAATGCCGAATCAAATTCCTCCCTCTCAAAATTCCCAAGCTCCGGTACGGAATTCAGCTCCAATTAGTCGGCCACCTTTCACTGGAGCTCAGGTTTCTTTGACTTCGCCAGTCCCAAGTACCAACTCTTTGTCTCAGCCTCAGCAACCCTCTCCTAATAATATGCAGGCAAGTGTACCGACGTCTACGCAACAACAATTCTCAGTGTTTAAACAACAACCCCCGCAGCAGCAGCAGTCTAATCAACAACAGCAACCACCACAAGCAAAACAACAGCCGCAACCTCAACAACAACAACAACAGCAGCCGCAGCAGCCGCCACAGCAGCAACAACAACAACAACCACAATTCGATATACTTAAACAGCCCCCCTCTGTACCCACATCTACTCAGCCACCAACACCTCTTTCTCAGCCACCAGTTAATAACAGATTATCTTTTAATGGCACTGACTACGAAAGCTTGGGAAATCCACCTACATCTGTCTCGGACATTATCCAAGCTGAAACGGTGGAAATAAAGACAGAAATATTAAGTATTCCTCCACCTGAAGTTAGCGAGGGAAAGCAAGAGCCGCGTAATGGAGATATTAAACCGGAAATTCGTAATGATATTAACGACGAAACGGCTATGATGGTCGAGCCTGCGAACACATCTATCGTTAAAAAAGAAATAAAAGAGGAAACGTCCAGTCCTATGTCTACTGCCAGTACTTCCGAATCAATGGATGCGAGTGCGAGTGGAGCAAAATGCGAGCCTCAGACACCATCGTCGGTTTCACTTCCACCTCCTGCTACAACTCCTTCAACCCAGCCATCGCCAGCTCCTCCTTCCTCTTCTTCGGAATCAAAGAAGAAGAAGTGCCTGTTCAAGCCAGAAGAACTTCGAACCGCCCTTACACCAACGTTGGACAAATTGATAAGGCAGGACCCAGAATCACTTCCATTCAAACAACCCGTGGATCCCCAAGCCCTGGGAATCCCAGATTACTTCGAAATAATTAAAAAGCCTATGGACTTATCAACGATTCGACGGAAACTTGACCAAGGTCTTTATTCAGATCCATGGGAGTATGTTGACGACGTATGGTTGATGTTTGACAACGCATGGCTTTACAATCGCAAGACTTCCAGGGTTTATCGTTACTGTACAAAACTGGCGGAAGTGTTTGAAGTGGAAATCGACCCGGTGATGCAGAGTTTAGGGTATTGTTGTGGGCGCAAGTATGCATTCAATCCTCAGACATTATGTTGTTACGGTAAGCAGCTATGTACCATTCCAAGAGACGCGAAATATTACTCTTATCAAAACAGATACACGTACTGCCAAAAGTGCTTCAATGATATTCAGGGTGACACCGTCACACTTGGGGATGATCCTACGCAGCCACAGGCAAGCATAAAAAAGGAACAGTTTGTAGAAATGAAGAATGATCACTTAGAGTTGGAACCTTTTGTGGAATGTCAGGAGTGTGGTAGGAAGCTTCATCAAATTTGCGTACTTCACATGGACTGCATTTGGCCCCAAGGCTTCACGTGTGATAACTGTTTAAAACAAAATAATTCCAAGAGAAAAGAAAACAAATTCAACGCCAAGCGTCTCTCCACCACTAAATTGGGTACGTATATAGAAACACGAGTGAACAACTTTTTGAAGAAAAAGGAGGCTGGGGCTGGAGAAGTGTACATACGCGTTGTCTCATCTTCCGATAAAATTGTTGAAGTGAAACCAGGAATGAAAAATAGATTTGTTGAATCGGGCGATTTACATGAGACGTTTCCGTACAGAGCAAAGGCGTTGTTCGCCTTCGAAGATATTGATGGGACAGATGTGTGCTTTTTTGGTATGCATGTTCAGGAGTATGGGTCGGAATGTCCAACTCCGAATACTAGACGAGTGTACATTGCATATCTAGATTCAGTGCATTTCTTTAAACCACGACAATTCAGAACTGCCGTTTATCATGAGATTCTACTGGGTTACCTGGAATACGTGAAGCAATTGGGCTATACTATGGCTCACATATGGGCTTGCCCCCCTTCGGAAGGGGATGATTACATCTTCCACTGTCATCCTACTGATCAGAAAATCCCCAAACCGAAGAGGCTTCAGGAATGGTACAAAAAGATGCTGGACAAAGGCATCATTGAAAGGATCGTTCTCGACTACAAGGTAAACTTTTACAAGTCTTCCTGCTCGTGTAAATCATACATCAACATTAACTCAATTTATAATGCGTTATTCAAAGTCAGTTTTCGTCTGCTATTTGTAGCTATACCCAAGGAACTTTTTTTTTTAGAAGTAACCCTGACAGTTACCCGTAGCTCAGAGCTACGGCAGCAAAGTAAATCGTATTTTACGAATTGTGGTAGTTAATGGGCCATTGAGGATGTGGACTAGCTATTTAACGCATTAGCACACAAATTGTAATTTGTTCTTTTCTTTGTCTAATGACAAAATTGAGACTAGAGTAAAATTGCAAACGGAAATTTTTGTTCTTACAGGATATACTGAAACAAGCTATGGAAGATAATTTAACATCTGCGGCTGAATTGCCCTATTTTGAGGGAGATTTTTGGCCTAATGTTTTAGAGGAATCTATTAAGGAGTTAGATCAAGAAGAGGAGGAGAAGAGAAGACAGGCGGAAGCCGCAGAAGCAGCAGCTGCTGCTGCCGCTGCCAGCACAGTATGCTGGCCTGAAAATGTGATTGAACAAATAAAATTTATTCTTGCTTTTATTATTATTTTTTATTTGTATACATTTGCTGCTGTATGAGAAACATCGGTCTCATAATACATAAGCATCGGTTTATTCGTAAAATTAAAATTCTACAATCATTTGTTTTCACCAACAGGAGGAAATGGAAGTGGTGGGTGATGGTAAAAAGAAAGGACAGAAGAAAGCGAAGAAGTCCAACAAATCTAAGGCAAATCAACGGAAAAATAATAAAAAGTCAAACGCACCTCAAACAGGAAACGACTTGTCTACAAAAATATTTGCCACAATGGAAAAACACAAGGAAGTGTTCTTCGTAATTCGTTTGCATTCTGCCCAATCGGCTGCTTCTTTAGCGGTAAGTCCAGTGGTGATACACATTTTGCTCTTAATAAGTTTGCTTAGAAATTCAAAAATTTTCTCTATCACTTCCGCTGCAATTCCGGAAAGACACGAATTTTCTTCGGTCTGATACACTTGTGTAGCACATTACATACTTTTTTTGTCTTATACATTGTTGAGTTTCACCGGTAGCGGAACCATCGAATTACGAATTATTATGTGCTTGCTTTTGGAGAATATTTACAACGTAATTGTAATCGCATTGTATCGTACGGAAAATACGAAATTATGGTGAATATATTTCATATAATATATGTTTAAACGTTATTTTAAAGTTTACCAGAAGCACTGAATAATATCATTTGAGTCAGAATAATTGTTTTAATACTGCACGTTGTACCGTAAAAAAATGTGTCCCTATCAAATAATAAGCCTACAAAATATTTTAGCTCTAGACAGACATAAATCCCTGCCGATTTGTTTATAAATTAGTACGTGCCTGGTACCCCGAGGGCCATGTGCAATAACTGTCTTTGTCTTGACATTCAAAGTAATCTTGTTTTGAATGATTTCCAAGCGAATAAATGTTTATTTGGTAGTGTTGAACTGTTTGTGATTTCAGATTAAAAATAAAACAATAACATTGCATTCATTGGGAAATAAGTTAGCGTACCTGAATCGGATGGATACGCTTAAGACTACTTGTTAGAGAAGTTATAGCCAGAGTGTACCAGTTGTGAATGTTCGTAAATGAGGTCGGACATCAGTTGTTCGTTTAACCCTGTGTTCTCCCAACTTTTGTAGCAAGGAGATATATTTTTGTATGGTTTTCATTATAAAATTAATTTTTCATTCTGATAGAAATGTCAGCCAATTCATACATTTACATTGTACGTCTACTAATAAGTCTGACAAGTTCTTCGAGGTTTCTGGCAGTCATTGATATAATGCTCATTGTGGGAATATTTTCGGCACTAATATTAGTTTTAATTTGGAAGCACACTGGTGAAACATTGCATATGTGTTGTAGTCGGGTCATTCTGTGTATTGGGATTGGGCAAAAGTCCTGCGGGATCGGTTAGTGTCAGCAAGAGTAAATAGTGATCGTACATTGTTGAATTATTGTGACTTCACAGGCAATTCAAGATCCTGATCCTTTTATCACTTGCGATTTAATGGACGGACGAGACGCATTCCTGACTCTTGCAAGGGATAAACACTACGAATTTTCTTCCTTGCGGAGAGCAAAGTTTTCCACAATGGCTATGTTGTACGAGCTTCACAATCAAGGACAGGATCGATTTGTTTACACTTGCAATAACTGCAAGAATCACGTGGAAACTAGGTCAGTATTTAATATTTGTAATTGTATGCGTGTGAACTTACCCTCGTACTCTTCAGTTATACCGGTTCTAACCTAATTTTAAGTATTACGGTGTCGTACAGGTATCATTGCACGGTCTGTGATGACTTCGACTTGTGCGTGGGCTGTTTCCAAAAATGTGGACATCCTCACAAAATGGACAAACTTGGTTTCGATCTGGATGATGGTTCGAGTGCTTCTCCAAGTGACCAGAAACAGGCTAATCCGCAAGAAGCTCGGAAATTATCGATTCAGCGTTGTATTCAAAGCCTTGTCCATGCTTGTCAGTGCAGAGATGCGAACTGTCGTCTACCTTCTTGTCACAAAATGAAGAGAGTAGTTGCTCATGCGAAGGTACTTGAACTTTTAATAATTCAAAAGCTACGAAATTGGATAACGTGATAACGGCTTAGAAAAATCATGTTTGTTGAATTGCAATTTATCTCTCGTAGGTATGTAAGCGGAAGACTAACGGAGGCTGTCCAATCTGTAAGCAACTCATTGCCCTTTGTTGCTATCATGCCAAACATTGTCAGGAGGCTAAGTGTCCGGTTCCGTTCTGTGCCAACATTAAGCATAAACTCAGGCAACAGCAAGCTCATCAACGACTTCAACAGAGTCAGCTTCTCAGAAGGCGAATGCAAATGATGATGCAGATGGGTGGAACGTCTACAGCCACGCCGCCTGCCCCAGCAGCTAGTGTTGCTCCACCGGCTCGTCCTAGCCCGGTAACACCCCAGGTAATTTTTTATTTAATAGCATTAGGTTTAATGATTCGAGTTCAGGTGCAGGTTTCACGTATCAACATTGTAGAAGGAAAAATAAATACCGTAAAATATCAAATGAAATTCCTGGCTTCAGTCAGAGGCCTGGCTTGCACTAGATGCGGGGTTTAATTCTTTAGTTAAGTAGCTACTATGCCAGTTAGGAATAGTTAGGTGTAGAATACCGGGTCATTATTGAAGGCAGGCCTTTATTTTTGACCCGATGTAAATTACAGGTAGCATATTTCAGTCCTCACATATATACGCACAATTTCATGTATTGAAATAATAAATTAATAGGAAAATAGGATTTCGTGTATTCTGATTAAACACAATTAAATATAACTGCAGGATTGTAGCATCCCCCATTTATGATAAGTGAGTAGTGGAAATGCCAAAAAAAACATTTTTCAAGCTCCTAGGTTAAATAAAATGATGGTCCTTGGCAAAATGAAGCAAATTTAGTTTTTTTATTGAAATTAAAATATTTTCAAACTCGCATAGGGTTACATTTTTTTTTTTTTTTTTTACTTTCTTAACAAAGACAACATCTAGTACTACTAGTTAGTAGATCTAGCGGTCCACAGTTCCGAATGAATAGTGTTTCTAGGCAGGTTCAGGGCGAGTCAAT
>JAQFZE010002995.1:0-13397 GCA_034695245.1 Dicyrtomina saundersi | reverse complement strand
AGAATGTTAATGCGGATACATAAATAAAATAGTTGGGATCTCGCTACCAGTGCCAGTACCAGTATCGTCGCTCCCTGCCTGCCTGCCAGGACGGGTATTGATCTCCCTGTGAGGGAGATAATGATTTGAGAATGTGGCTGGGAATGTCATGCAATTAGAGATATAATGGATTATGGGATGGAATAAATTAGTGTCGTGGAAAGTAGAAAGGACAGGATTTAATTGCTTGTCAAGTGAGTCATAATATGGCAAGTGTATGTTTTGGAAATGTGGTAGTGGTTCCATGGTTCTTCTGGTTCTGGTTCTGGTTCTGGGGGAGAAGGGAGACCTACGTGAAACTGGAACAGGCTGATGTATCTCGAGTGTTTACACTACAGACACTGACTGGGAAGAGTAAAGTTTCCAAAATAATGCAATGTACCTATATGTATTAGGGATCTTCCATAAATGACGTAATCGAAAAATCACCTTTTTTTAGGACCCTATGTCACAAGCGGTTAACCATTGTCTAAATGGCTATCCTTGACATATGACATATAGGATGTCGTCGGGCGCCAAGTAGACCCATTAAACCTAAACCGATGACGTCATTTATGGACGACCTCTTTATGTATACTAGTATGTCATTATTTTGCATAATATGGCAAAGAAAATGAAGCTGATTTTACCTATGTATATAGACGTACGTAATGTATTGTATTGTAGACGGCATCTTTATGTTTATGTTTATACAGAAATATTTAGTAGTAGTAATAATAATGTGAAAGCACTTTGAATTTATATCATCATTTCATTTTCGAAAATTAAATCAAAATAAAAGCGAGTGCTATTTGATAGGGTTTTCGAATTCTAATTTCTAGTATAGGTATATAGGTATATAGGTATAGGAGTTGCCTCATTAATATAATACTGGAGTGTTTGACTATATTTGGTTTGTTTTCAAGTATACACACACAAATATATTAGCCTCATTATTCCTAGTTGAATACAGTAAACAATCATTATTTACGTAAGGTACATTCAGCGTATAATTAAAAATAATTTATGACTATGATATTTTGACTAGGAAAGAATTCAAGAATTCAAAGACAAAGACGCGGAGAAATGTACGGAAATGAAGGGTGACAGTTCCAAAAGTACCAGAAAAGTACCGTATTAACCACAACCATAAGTTGTATAATTATGTAGTGGTTTGTTATAGGTATAGGTGAGATAGGTAGTATGTTATAGTAAATTGAAAAGACTACAAGAATAAAATTATTTTTTTGTTTCGATTTTTAATGTTTGGTTTGTTTTTTTCCTTGTATATTATTATAGCAGCCATGATAACTTTATTAATAGTAATATTAATATTTTTTAGTAGTTGCAGTTGGTTTTTATTAGTTGTAGTAATAATTATTAGATTATATATGTATAACATTCTATAGCTACAGCGTTACAGCGTACACGTACCCCCGACCATGTATATTATGTTGTATGTCTTATTAGTATTCAGTATTTTATATTAGTATAACAGTTTTAATATAATTATGGAGACCATTAACTATATAATAATTAATTATGTTTTTTTGCTTTATAATACTAAGTAACATGGAGTATATATAGCTAAATGTTGTCAAATGTAATAATAGTACATACAGTAATGTATATCATATATATCGAAGTTCATACCGTCAGTATATTTTAGAGTACATATATATGTCTATAATTTATGCGTAGTTATATAATAGTAATAATATAACTATTATTATTATTACAGTATATAAGTTGTATTTTTTCCATGAAAGTGTAATGTTAACATTTTGTTTTGTTATCTTTTTTTTTCATATTTTGAGCAATAAGTGAAGAAAACGATGACGAGTACACGAGTACGATTAATTAAGTATTAATAATTATTACATATATTAAGTCAGAGTACGAATATGAAATTACTATTAATTTATAATTAACGATATTTTTTTCCAAAAAATTTACCACTCATTATATACTATTAATTCATAATAATAAATTTAATGTATAGGTATAGTTCATAGTACGCGTAAAGTCAAAGTCAGTTTTAGAGATTATATGTATATAATGGTGACGACGGTTACGGTTTGCGGTCACACGGGAACGGGAACGGTAACGGTAGCGGTATATAGCGGTTAATAACGGCCATGTATAATAATTATAGAGCAAAATAGTTAAAATATTCTTTTTTTTTATGGAACAACAGTAAAAAATTGTAAATGGTTAAAAGTTATATATTAAGTATTAGAGTATATTCTAGTAAAACTTTTTAAAAACTTTTAAATGTACACATTTAAAATATTATGATGATGGCGGCATGCGGGAGGGACTAAGAATGTAAATAGTACATTTTTTTATGTAACAATAATAAAAAGTTCTTTGTCTGATCCTGTTGCTCTGCTTCTACTACTACTACTACTTCACCTATATACTATACTGTTATTGCACTACAAATTTTCGTTGATTTCTTTCTGTAGAATGTAGTTGCCTAGTTCCTTCTCCCTCCCCCCCCCCCCCCTCCCCCCGCTCTTTGTAATTTGTAATAGTAAAAGCTTTATATATTAGTAGAATAGCTGAGGTACAGCGGTACTACAGTAATATAGCATTGTACGATGTATGTAGAATGTAATTTATCATGTTATTAGTCTTCCATATATATGTAGTTACGGTACGGTACTTTTAGGTAAATATACAATACAAATTGTGTGAGAAAATTTTGGGAATGAAAAATGGCTAAAAATGGAAGAATATAATGTAATATATAGTATTTTAGTTTAGTCACGTTCAAGTCATAAAAATTGTGTCATACATTATGTTTGTATAATTATGTAGCATTGCCATGTACCAGTATATTTAGTTCCCTATATAACTATACGTAACAGTAATAATAATTATATAATATAGGTAGGTAGATTTTGTACCTATGTAGTTTGTATAGTCAGACGGGAGCGGTTCAGCCTGGTGTAGCCTTTCCATGTCAATATTTCATGCTGGGGATAACGGGAAGGTAAACATTAGTCAAAAAAACGGGGGACTTTGCCCTAATTGGTAATTAATTGTTCAAATATATGAGTAGTGTTATTACATATATAGTTATATAGAGTCACGGCAGCGGGAGTTTGGTAGTGCGCGATGTGATGTGAGTGGGTGTGATAGTATACAGCCAAGTCAGATTTAAAAAGTATATACCTACCTATATGTAATAACAATAATTAAATTCTCTAGTTTTACAACTTTCTAAAATTCTAAAGCATGACATACTGCTTTGCTCCTTGGTAATAATAGTAATAGTTTTCTTGTTAAACGGCCACTGCTGCTAAAAAACTGTCCTTTTTCTACTGTGGTCCTGGTCCTGGCTAAAAACTAAAGTTTGTTTCTTTTTCTTCTTCTTCGTTCGTAAAAGTTCGTGTTCGTACTTTGTAGTTTCGCAGGAGTTTCGGAGTTTCAGAGTTTCGTACTATCCAGAGTAATAACTTTTAAAAAATGTGGTATGACTATGTATAGTATATATGTATTATATTTTTTTGACGAGCAGAAGCACAACCCACCGTGTATACAGTTCCGATACGGTGAACGGGACCGACCGTTTTATATTCCTCCCTTGGATTTTGTCTCCGTCTCCGTAATTCATATAGTTTTTCATCATCATCTTCTTGTCTTGTCTTAGAGAATGTCGGTCTCATATAATTGATTTGGCAGAGTGGAACTCCCTAGATTACCCAAAGAGCCCGTCGGAGCAAAACTTAATTTCTGTCGTAAATTTGATTCAGAGCCGGTCTTTTTTAATGAGTTGGTCCCTCCGCCGAGCCCGAGTCCCATCATAGTTCCATTCGAGCCAATCCCAGACGTCGTCGTGGCTTGTTGAAGATTCTGGAGACGAGAGAATTGTTCTTGTAATTGTTTCTGTTTCCGGAGCAGCTCCAAATGACGATTTGAGAGAGCCACATCCTGAGAGTTGACAGACTCGGAGGACTCTGACATGGAGCCTGCATTATTTGTGTCGGCAGTGCTCATCGGTGGAGAGTTTTGAAATTTGGAGGAGCTCCTTGGTGGGGGTGGCGGTGGGATTTTAGTAGGTTTGGGTGGGACGGGTGGGTAGCTACTCGTCATTTGATTAGAATTATTATTAGGCATAGTATTATTTGAATTACTATTTGGATTTTGAATTTGACTCTGACTTAGATTTTGAATGGGGATGATGGGAGGATGGACAGGGGAGCCTCCTCCGGACTCTGTAGAGGGGTAGGAGGGGAGACGTCGAGGGGGGGAGGGGGGATGAAGACGATGAACTTTGGAGAATTGAAGCTCATCTAGCAACTCATCGAGGGTCTCATTTTTCTCTGAGCTCGAGCCTCCTGTAGGTGAACCGAATGGAGGGGAATTTGGCTGTCCTGAGAATGACTTCTGAAATTATAGTTTGAACGTTGAATAATAACAATCAAAAAATAAATTAAGACAAACAAAAATTATGTTTAATTATTTATATAAATATATAATACAAAACAACATAACATAACTGACAATGTGAAGGTATATATAGTATAGTAATCAAAATAAAACGAAATAAGTACGGAACTCTTTCAAAAAAATTAGAAGAATTCTGTATAAACATACTAAAAAAAAATCAAAATTATATTGAATTTTACTGAAATAATATATAACAATAATAATGTAGTATATATATATATGAATATAATTATATATTAATAATAATCATCAAAAAAATAGATATATATGTATGCAGATAATTAATCAAAATTAATAATAATTTTTGTCTCATCCGAATTTCGATTTCGACATTACGATTTCGAAGAAGCAGACAAGAATAATAATAATAATTAATTTTTTTAAATTAAAATAAATAAAAGGAAACAAAATACCACTAAGCAAGTATTTATACGTAGCAGAAGTATTATAGCATCAGGCAGGCATCATATAATATCATCAGCAAGTATATAGCAGCATCAAAATAATATTTTATGTATATACGCATATGTCAAACAAGAGCAGGCATCCACAGAAGAAACCAAATTTGGAAATTTAAAGAAACAAATTTAATCCAAATTCCAAAAATCCAAATCCAAAATTCAACGGAACAAAATAGAAGGGGTGCAGCAAACAGGCAACAGAGAGACACGTCACGTTTATCAATGTGTGCAACGTAAGAGAAAGAGAGTGAGTGAGTGAGAGAGAGAGAGACAAGTTTTATGATGATTTGTTGAGGTCAATGTTTGTGATTGAGAGAGAGAGGTCATGCAAAAAAAAATGTAATAAAAAATTGTACGAGGGAAAAAATTAATTAATTAATTAGATTTTTAAAATATGGTTTGGTACAAAAACAAAATGAGGTTTCAGACTTTTTTTTTGGGATGTGTAAAATATTGTAGTATATATTAAATATAGATTAAATATTTTACTCGTTAATTACTTCTCTGAAGTGTGAGCTCCACTTCCAACCTTGTTTCATGAACTACATGGGGGGTAAAATAATAATATTCAAAAATAAAATATTTTTTTTTTACTATATAAATTATTACCTTTTTATGGCAAACATAATAATATTAGTAGTAGTAGTAATAATAATAATAATAGTTGACAATCATGTAGGTAGGTAGGTAGGTACGTACTAAATTATTTTTTTTTCCAGCTCATAAAAATTATTAATTTTTTTTGAGGTTATTATATAGGTGGCTATTACATATTATGGGAGTTACGAATTACTTTTGTTATTTTGTTTTTTATATAACAATACGTTTTTTGTTGAGTTGGTTGAAATATATAGACCCAAGAAATAATATAGCTAATACTAATAATAAAAAAGATTCACTACTAGAGACTATATTGTATAATAATGCGTCATAGATCATAGAATGGAACCAATAAAAAAACTGATTTTTAAAAACAAAGAAAGAAAGATACTGTAAACTACACAACGTAAGAATGAAAGCTACCAAAAATACCATGTAAATTTTAGAAAAAACCAAAAATTAAAAATCAAAACTACTTTTAATGAGAAATATGGATCTGTTTTTTGGATCTATTTTCTAATACTAATAAAAAAGTGTCAGCTACGATACCATTCCCAAAAAGGATAATTAATTATATATCTACTACTGCAGTAAAGTATACTATTATCAAGAAGGCTAATATTTTTGTTTTATAGTAAAAGCATATATATTTTTTATGATTCATGATTCTTTCAGATTTCAGAGTCAAAAACAAAACAATATTTGAACTGTTAAATACCAAACCAGCTTTATATGAGCATGATTGGCAAGGATAATAATATACAGAATTATTACAAGTTAAAGTAAAAGTTACGCGTAGTACGAGTTTTGTTTACGTATACGGTACGTTCACTTATATATTCGAATAATGATTAGTTAAGGGGAAAGTAATACGACATATCAGTATCCATGGCTTGTAGTTTATGGTTTGTTGATCTCTAATATTTAGTATTACTTTTATGTTAAGTATAGTGCACTGAAAAACAAAACAAAAAACTAGAAAAGCTGGCCTAAATAATTTATATATATATATATAGGTATTCATGTAGAATACTTTATTGTTATATATCAAATTATAAATTAATTTAAATTTTGCAAAAATCATACGTAAAATAAAAAACAATGAAAACATCAAAACTAACTATATTTCGAAGCTTTCGATGAAAATGCTAGTAAGTATAGTATTTGAAAAAATTTGTCAAATCAAAATCAAATCATAATGTTGTGTAATCATAACCATATAAATCAAACGGAAATTCTAATGCCTACGAAAAAATACACTGCTGCCAAAGTAAAAGAATGAAATATGCCTTTGAAAGTTTTTTTTTCTAAAAGTAATAAATTTCTATGCAAAAACAAAAATATTGTTAGTTTTACGATATAATGTTAACGATGAAATGAAAATTTTCCTTAATGATTGATTAGTATTAGACATTTTGAAGGAAACTAAATAATATTTTTGTAAATTGTAATTTATTTTGGGAGACTATAAGACATACCCGGTTACTGTTTTTGGTAGCATCCATAATGTCACCTTGATGTCCTTGGAGCTGTTGCTGTTGAACAAGGCCCGAGTCCAGTGACACTGGGAGCCTTTGCTCTTGCACTGATGCCAGTCTGAAGTAAAAAAATTATGAGATTGTGAGCTTTACATGGCACTTATAGAAGGAAAGTATCTGTATGTTCATCTATGTAATATTAATCATGTGAATAATTATTTTATCTTTGGAGGAGTGTAAGAAAATACCTTTTAAGGGTCACCAAAGTTCCGGTCAGCTTTTTACACCTCTTGAGTGCAGTCTCAAGTCTTTCGGGCTCATTTTTTAAGAAACGATCCTCCAATGCAAGTCGCTCCATTTCCATACCCACAGCACGTCCCACATTCTCATGGAGAACTGGAAATCGAGCTTTTAAATCCGCTACAGATTTGCTGAAGAATTTAAAACATTTCACAATATTTATTTATACAGAGCTTCACTTTAAAATTCTGTAATAACATGTCGGCGCTGGCATATTAAATAAATCTTAAACTTCTCAAAAACTTAGGAATTATGAATAAGTTACTCACCTTGATTTACTTAGGATGAGGGCCATATTTTCTACGTCTGCCATATTAACTCTTGTCCGCTTATTAATTACATGACTTCTTAAATCTTCTACTGTTTTCTCAAGTTCTCTGAAAAAAAATTAATTTGAATTGTTTTACAAAGTGCAGAGCTGTGGGCAACAAAACTTTAGGGATTTCAAGTATTATTCTATGTATGTAGGTAAGTAGGCACTTCAACTGTATTATTCACGTTCTTTTTCGTAGAACTTTCATCGCTGTTGCGCACATTTAAAATAAAGTAAATAGCAGATTTGACGTCAAGAACGAAGATATACAATAAAAATGTACTTACGTTATGTCTTTATCCAGCTTATTTACTTCCATTTTATACATTTCTTCCTCTCGCCTTAATCTAGGTTCCTTGAGACCTAACCAATCTTCATCTAGTGTTGCAATGACTCTACAATATTAAACAAGGTTTAGTTAGTACGAAAAAAATCAAGAAAAATGTCACAACAATGAGGGGAAAATTGTTGCAAGAAATTTCTGAAGAGCTCTTACTTGAATTTAAGGAACGTTTCTCTAATACTATCCCTGAGGGCATGCGTCTGGGCTTGTACGTGTCTTCTCAGTACTCGAACATCCACCTTTAATTCTTTGGCCTTTTTCTGAAGTCCTCGTAATTGATTGAACAATTCGGGACTTAAATCTAAATTTTTTAAAAAATCCAAAATTTAATTCAAAATCCAAATGTATTAATTTTAAAAGTTCGACACTACTTAGGATTACTATATCCTTGTTTATATTTATACTTGATATGACCGACTCTCAAGAATAATGATGAAATGCTTACAAGTACCAGTTCTAAAATGAATAGCACCAGCTGTAGGAACAGAAACTGCTTGAAGTGCAGCTTTTTTGGCAAGTAGATGGTTGTGGTTCTGAATTTGAATTTGATTTTGAGTTTGACTTACGCTGGGTACAGCCACAGGTGTAGGTGGAGTTGTCAACATACGATCAACTAATTACATTTAAATGAACAAAACCCATTGTAGCATTTTTGTATTAACTACACATTAAGCATAAAAATGTTGTATAAATAAATGTATGATTTTCTATGATAATATTATATTATATTTGAAATAAACCTGTCTGATTGACTCTTGGCAAAGTTGAAGATTTAATTGCTGGTTTTGATGGTAATTTTACTTCCGCTTTTAAATTTAATTTAATTAAAAATCCCCCAATTTATACAATAAATATATGAAAAAAAAATAAACCGCAAAAAAAAATAGTAAAAAGTCAAGTTCAAAATTAAAGTCAACCAAAATCCAAAGGTTAGCATGACAGGACAACAAACAATTAAAACATTTTGTTAAATCACATTTCAATATTAGAATTCAAGGGGAACCGTATTGGAATTTCCAATCATTTTTGGTGTTACAAAGTACAAGGTTAACGTTTTTAAAGCACTGCTGAGCTTTAAATCGTTCTTTAAAGTGCGTGAAAATTGAAATTTATATAAGAAGAATCAACGATACTTACATAGGGTGTTACTACGATGGTGAAGTGTGGATGATTGCAATTGATCTGGTGGATCATCACTAAAGGATACCGATTTTTCTGTAAGATGAGACACAGTAAAAAAAATTATAACGGACTTACTTTACTACAGTCAAATTCATAAATTTAAGGCACATTTAATTAGTAGGTGGACACAATGCCGACATAAATGTACATTTTTATCAAATTAATAATGTAATTTAATTTTGTTTTTACCTTTTCCAAATTTCTGCGCTTTCGTCTGCACTGCGGATATTGGTTGAATTTGATGCGGGGGTTGCTGCTGCGGTAATTGTACTTCCGGTCGTAAAACTATAGGGTCATCTGCATATACAATCATTTTCATATTTTAGTCTTAATTTTGAATCATAATGCAATTATTATTAGCAAGATGATGACAGTACAGGCTACATTCAAAGTCAAAGTCAAAGAGGTTTGGAACCAATTTGACGGTGAGTTATGAGCATGCAAAGATGTTTTACCTTGGAGTGAAGCTGAACTTGAACTACTATGTTTGTCTATGTCGTCTGTTATTTTTTAATCAAAGTCGCAAAAACAGATTCACATCAATATCAATTAGTTTTGATTATTCTTTGAGAAAATTTCATGAGAAAGTCAGAAACAAAATTAATTTTGAATTTAATTCTTGCAAAAATTACAAAACAAAATTAGCTAAAATACATAGTACAAAAATGAAAGACACAAAAGATATATTCAAATTATCAGAAAAATCAATAATACCAAAACTCAAAAAACAAAATCCAAAACCAAAATAGACTGAAAAAACGGGAAGAATACGGCTGCTCATAAAAAGTAAAGTAAATACATACTAAATTGTGTATAATAGAATTTTTAATAAAAACTACAAAAAAAAATACACACTAGGTATGTACATATAAAAGCTATAGTTCCTTGAATACAGCTTACCTCGAAAATCTCTAGTAGGTATGTAATCTCGGTAGTTCAATCTTGGATTATATAGTCGTGTTGGCTGTACCACAGTCGTAGGGTTTAATGCTTTTTGCACTAAACCAGTTAGATTTGCCAATTGTCTCTCCATGTGTTCCATCCTTATACGAGATTCTTCGTCTATTAAGACGGGAGTCAATGACCCGGATCGATTCCCTGAATTTTGTGCTATACCGTAGTTGTCGTACAGCTTTTCCGGTGAACTTATGTACGCATCTGTCACAAAAGAGAGAAAGCCGGGTATTAGAAATTACAGTGTGTGCATATCATACTTTTTTTTTGAATTGATACTACAAGGCTTGACATAAGGAAAACTCAAAGAACAGATAAAGTGAGCACAGCGCACACTTATCACCATAGTACGAGTAACAGTGCCACCACCACCAGGTAATTCATGTATTTATAATAAAAGCAGCTACATAGTAGTAGCACCGTTAGTACTCGTAATAATAAAAGTTAAGTACCGTATATCCTATAATAGTACGCCCCGCGTATAATAACAGACACGCGTAGTCAAATAAATACATTTTAAGAATTTTTGTCTCTAATATTCAAAATATTGCCACCCTGGTGACAGCCGTTTCAATGTTAAACGCCAGGAACATTGTTTCTCGTTCCCTTACTGATGTGACACCTTGTAAACAAACAGCTTCACTGTTTGTCACGATATTATATTATAAATATATGCCAGCAAATGTCTGAGTCCCTATGAATTATTTCAGCCCCGCGTACTATTTCAGACATTATACGCATTATTATATGATACACGGTAAGTAAAGTATGGGTGAATACGGGGATTATAATAGTATCCTAGTTTATAATCGTACTTACCCGCAGCGGTTGAGTAGATATCGGATGTTGTTCGGATGCCTAAAAATGTATTGCCAGCACTACTATTACTCCTTGGTGAATATAAAGGACTGGAGGGTGTACTAGGTCGCTTATTGAATTGACTATGTCGAAGGGGTTTGGGGGGAGCTCCTATTGTCTGTGCTGGGATGTGTCCAAGGGTTCTTGAATTTTGCTGCTGTTGTTGCTGTTGTTGTTGTTGTTGCTGCTGCTGCTGGGAAGAAACTAAGTGTCCACCCGAAGACGGTCCGGGAGAGAATGGGCGAGGTGAGGGTCGAGGTAGACTGTAACTTGCATACATTTGAGGAGAAATTTTCTGTGGCTGCTGTGTGGAAGAGCAAAAATAAAAGCATAAATAATTTAATAAAATGTTTCAAGTTTCAAGATGCTCGAGACGAGAGAGATGCACTTCCTTAGTGCTTATTCCTTCGTACGTCATAGCTAATTAAATATACATACTATATCAAGTAGGAAGTTACTACATCGACATCAGCATTGAGTACATAGCATCAATTTTCATCTCTCATCGTCAGTTCAAGGACTGGCCGCTAAGTTAAAGCGGTAAAGTAACGATAAAAATTCATTCTACATTCCGAGAGCACACTACGTGACTGTGTCTTGCTCTTGGTTGTCTGATAGAGTTATGTGTACAAAAGTCCAAAACCAAAGACCAACCTTGGATTTGTGTATGTGATGTAGTGTAGGGTAGTCCGAGTCGAATTCAGGTTCACTAAAATACTGATCTTGATCATTCCAGGTTGGAGTAGCACCATTTCCATTCACATTGGGTTCAAATAAACGTAAGACTGAACGATCCCGAATATCTCTATAATACGACAAACCATTTTAAGAAAGAAAGATACAGTATCACCAATGTAAGATAACGAACACGATAACGATTACAATGAATGACAATGACGCTTATGATTAAGGACTATGATTATTATTAAAAAGACACACGTGCACACAGGGCAAGGCTACACAAGTTTTGAATTGCAGTGATTAAAATGAATAATATATGTTATTATCTAAAAACGTTATGCGCTGGACATGAATGTAAACTGCACTATTTACTACCTCAAATCCTCCAGTTCATAAAACATATCCTTGGCTCCATCATGAATATAGATTTTTGTATTGAGAGCATCCAGATATTCCATCGTTAATTGTTTACTAAATGAACGAACGAAAAGTGCTCGAACGGTGTCCATCGATGTGATTTCATTGGGAAGAAGTGCTCTTTTCGTCTCATTACGATACTGAAGAAACACTAAGCCTGAAAAAACACATGTCAAAAATAAAAAATATTAATCACACAATCATTACTATAATATTTTTGAAATTAGTCTAATGAATGCTACTTTTGCGACTACGTAAAAATTCTAACTCGAAATCAAAATATCTGAGTACTCTTCAAAACTGTAAACTAAACTTTAAAAATTCTATAAAAGAAAATACTAACAGCAATAATAGTTAAGTATAAAATGTAAGTAGTTTGATTGCATTTTGGTCGTGGTTAAAATACCAGAATATTTACCAAGTGGCCTCTCCAATGTTTTCGATGGAGTTCTGACAACAGGTAAACTAGATCTTGCCTTCCCTCCACGTCTAAATCCCGTCGATGACGTTTCTGCTTCAGACATAATACCCGGATCATCGTCGTACATGTCAACGAGTCTGTAGCCGAGCTGAAAATATTCAAATGAAGCAGAACAAATAACAACTGCAGTATGAATGTTGAATTAGAAACCAAACCAGAATGTTGAATGTGTGATTTATTTTAGAGCTTGCTTGATGTGAAACAAAAACAAAACATACATATATATATATACAGAACAGGCAGAACCAGACGGAACCAGAACCTTGCTGTTCTTTTACTCAGCGGTACCTACACCTACACCTAAATAAAAACCTACAAGAAGAGATAGACCTACGAAATTCTAGGATCTGGATCTACTTTTACTGTGTGCACTATGAAGAAAAACTATTCAGTCGTTCCGTCTTCAATGTTTATACAGACAGTCAGAGTACAGAGAACAGACACATGCACACAAAAAATAGGCATTCATTCATTTCTTTTCCTATAATATCTATGTAGTCACTCGCGTCTGTACAAGTCTTAAGTGCTCAAGAGAAGCCGAAGAATTAACCTATTTCATCGATGTACAAGCGTCTCTCTGACTTTTAAGTTTAACTTTGACGTTTAACCTAAACTTACACGGATTTTTCAAAAAAAAACATTTTTTGTTATAAATTACATGCACATAAATCACATCATTCACATCCAACATTCTTTTAGTCTTAAGTAATGATAATTTTATTATTTGAAGTGTACGCTTAAAATCCTTACCTTTGGTTTGTAGCTATTACTTTGAAATTGTACTAAATTCCTCGCAGGCTCACTATATATATTCTTATCAGACATATTTCTTCGTCCCTGCAAATAGACATAT
>JAQFZE010002994.1:0-13400 GCA_034695245.1 Dicyrtomina saundersi | reverse complement strand
ACAAGGGGCAGTGCAGGCACAAATACAGTCTCCACCCTCGTTCCGCTTGCAATCGCACTGGCAAGATTTCTTTTCTGGAAATTAGAGAAACACAATTTTAACTATGTAATGACAGTAATTAACTTCAGTTTCACTTGCATGTTGTACTGCTAAAAACTAGAATGTCAAAATCACGAATAAAAACAAGAAAAAAGTCACTTACCAACAGCAAGAGAAGCCATGATGATGATTGATGATGACAAACTTTAATATTGTGTTCAAAGTACGGTTGGAAATAAAATTTCAATCAAGAAAATCGAAATTGGCAGATAAAATATAGTAGTTTTTTGCTTTTACTGACTGACTCGAAGAAATTGATTCTTTGAAATTCGAAAGGATGAATGTTGACTCCACTGGAAACGTGTGGAAGTTTTAAAGCTGGACGTGGAGTGTGTCGTGTGGAAAACTGTAGGGCCGTGTGCAAAGCAGAAAATCCTATGATTTTAAGCTGGCACACTCACTCCAATGCTTTTCTATAGGCTACACTGTCCTGTATTTTTTAACATTGCAGTATTGGTTTCATTTAGAAATTGTCCATAAGTAATGTCATCAAAACATTCCAATTTTAAGGACCCCCTGTCATGAGCTTAACCAATGCGTAAATGGCTATCTGAAGGATGGGATGTCATCAAAATTAGGGTAGACCCATGAACTCCACTCATGACGTCATTAATGCACGATCCCTTAACGTTGTAAGTGGTGGAAAGTATTCTATATGAATAGGTGAAAATGTAAACTTTTGAACAGTGTGCCTACGTCGCACTATTTGCACTTAAGACGCAGACTTTTGCACACGAGCCCACTCGACTGTATGACAGTATGACTGACGTTTCCTTCACTTGAAATCTAAACGTCGTCAGCCTTTTCCCACTGAATTTGGTCAACATTGATTTCGTGTGCAAAAAGTCAAAAGGTGCACAAATCAGTATTAGCATATTAACTGTTCTCTGTGTTGTTGTTGTTGACAACAATAATTATTATACTTTATCCACTAACCAATACGTAAAATTGGAAATTATAATAATATGCTATAGGAGAGTTTTGGGGATTTGTATGTGCAATTCGAATATTATGATGGAACCAGATACAACAAGATGCATGAACATGGACATGGGACATGGATGATGACCTAAACTTAAGAAAGACAAGGAATGAGGAATGGGGAAAACAAGAGTTAATTATCGTAATTAAATTTCATACTTGTCAAAAACAAAAATGAAATTTGAAAGTGTCACGCTACAATAAATTGAATTATTTCACTGCAAGTAGCAAAAATGCAACAGCTAACAGCTCCCACGTCCCACAATAAATTCCTTGTTCCAAAAAGTGTCTGCTTCAAGTATGTACATATCGTCTGTGAAGAATCAAAATAACCCAATTTTATTGTTAGCTAAAAACAGAATCCACTATCTACAAAAACAAACATTAAAATCATGATTATGAAAGCATGCAAAATATAGGGAGTATTAATTACACTTTTCAAAATGATGTAAATAGAACATTTTGCACCTTTTTAAAATCATGTAAATACAAAATTTTGCACCTTTTTAAAATCATGTCAATAGAAAATTTTGCACCTTTTTAAAATCATGTAAATAGAACATTTTGCACCTTTTTAAAATCATGTAAATAGAACATTTTGCATCTTTTTAAAATCATGTAAATAGAACATTTTGCATCTTTTTAAAATCATGTAAATAGAACATTTTGCACTTTTAACAAATGTGTACCTAAATAGAACATTTTGAACTTTTCAAAATCATGTAAATGGAATGTTTTCCAGTTTTTAAAGCATGTTAAATAAAATGATTTGAAAATTTCAATAAGATGTGAATGGATAATTTTCCACTTTTCAAAAATCATTCAAATAAAACATTTTCCGCGTTTCGAAAATAGGTAAATAGAACATTAAGCATTTTTCAAAAAACTCGCACCTAATTAGCATTTTACGCATCTATCTCATTTATTAGTATTTTATCTTGGCAGCTTTTAATTTTAATTAATACAAACTTCGATTAAATCGACCTAATTAATGTTTATTTTATACATTGTTATTATTATTATTTATTTTAATTATGAGCTTAAACTGGATACGGCTCATTTTGATTCTTCACTCACAATATACATGATTCATGATATAAATTCCTCAGTTATTGTTTAGTCCCTCCGAGTTATGGTTTAATGCACTGTCAATTTTTTCATTTTGCATATAATTACTCACCTAGGTTTGGGTTTGCTTTGTAGTTTATCAGTAGTTCTCTATGAAGAGGTTCAATTTCATTGAGAATACAGAATATTATTGATGGTTTGTGTGAAGAATACAATGAGTTTGGGTTGGGTTACAGTTTATATTGCAGTAGTTAGTCATGTTTACTTATTGCATACATACATGTATCTCTCTTGGTATCGGTATCGGCATGTAGTAAGTCTAAGGTACCAATTGAATCCCAAAAGGAGCTAATAATTAAATTACACTTTATGACTGACCCTAGGCGTACTGCAACCTGCAACTGTATACCTATAGTACCTTCCTTAACAATAACATGTAATTTTTTTATATGTTACAGTTGTAGCGAAGGATGTCAATCATGACTGTCATATTCTAATAATTTTATTCACACGCAATATTTGTGTAGGTAAAAAGCCTGGTGTAAAGTGTAAACACAAAAGGGCGTGAGAAAGGTTGCTTAAAAGTCATTCATACATTCTTATGATACCCTACACTTCCATAATTTTTAAACACAGTGTACATTAAATAGTAATTATTCATTATTTATGTGAGGAGAGACCTCAATATTCGCCACTTCTGGAATTTAGAAAAATTAAAATTGTTGCGTAAGGTGCTGCTTCTACTATGTTATTAGAGATATTGTTCTAACTATATAGCAATTAGTTTAGCCATATACGAAATCTCCTACATTACTGAACTGACAATCTTTTTTTAATTCTTCTTACTTGTTACTGCTAGTTAGCTAAGCGCTTCACGATGCCAATAATAACATTTTTTATTGATCTCATAACGGATAGACACAATATTATCCAGAATCCAGGACAAGGCCACAGGGCCGGACGAAAGAATTACTTTTAGGCAGCAATTTGTTTCCGCGTACAAAAACCACTATTTCGATTTTATTTATGGTTTTCTTTGTTAAACCAAAATGTATTATTTAGATGTTTTAGAAATGTTTAAAATGTTCAATTTAATTGATCCTTAAAAGTGCAAAATATTCTATTTGCATATTTGGAAAAAAGTGGAAAATGTTTTATTTGCATGTTTTTGAATTTTGTAAAAACATTTATTTGCATGTTTTTGAACAGTCAAAATGTTCTATTTACACGTTTTTGAAAAGTATAAAATGTTACATTTACATGTCTTTAAAAGCGAGGGCTGCCTTTGCTGGTCTTATTATCCGACCCTGCAAGGCCAAAATACATACAAAATTATTTTTGTGGTTACAATAAATTACGGATAAAGACTGACTTGTAAATACTTGTAATTACATAGTCACACACTGACGGTTATTATAGCAGCCATAATGATAATACAATGAAAATATTGTACTAAATATAAGTGTTTAACATTATGGAAATGAATAATTGCACTTTTGTATTGTAATAACGATAATATGCTTTGTCAAAACTGCAACTGCAAACTGCAACTATGCAATCTTTCAGCTCAGCCTTCAACTGTCAAGATGCATATTGTTTTTTGTCTATACATGGTTTATGTTGTGGCCAATGACTAATATAACATTCAGTATTATTCAGCAAACAATAAATTAACTAGTAATAATAGCAATATGCTAGGTATTTCACATCAATTGTGTATATTTTCAGATGGATCGAATTATGGACTAAATCCCGAATTAAAAAAAATCCCTTTAAGAAGTCCAGACAACGTCGGTACAGACTGACTAGACATACTAATCATATTCACACCATACCACATTTATTAGTGTTATCAGAAACTAATCGTTTTTTATACTTCTGTGTTCGGTGTTCTGTCAACTAATTTTTGCACACGAAGAAACACAACTACTGTTTTTACCGGCTGATTCAGTGATTCAGTGCTAAAAGGCTCACACGTTCGCGTTTCGCGTCAAGACACGTCAGTCAACATTTTGTGGAGGCTCGTGTGCAAAATTCAGTGCTGAAAGGAAGCAGTGCACAATATTGTAAATAGGAAATGCATAAGGGATCGTACATAAATGATGTCACTGGTCGCGTTAGTTGGTTTAGTTGGATATTGATAACATGCCATGCCACGATAAAGGTAGCCGGTTTATTTAATGTTACAGTGATAACATGGGGGTGGGTGGGTAGTAAAAGTGTGATAATTTGGGTGACATCATTTATGGACCATCCCTAATGCACTGCACAGTGCTTACATGTTATTTTAGCCAGTGCGAGAAAAGTACACTGCAACTTAGGTTACATTTACATGTATGAAAGTTGGTCATATGCATTTGCATGGTAAATGTTAAATGAATGATAGTGTTATTACTCCAGAAAAGCGTCATGATTGAGGAAGCTAGCTTTAATATACACACAAACCACAGCACAAAAAGTTTGCACACGCTCATTGATTTTTCTCAATGTTTTTGCACACGGGCCGCTCACAGTTCTGCTTAAAACTGCCACTATTTCCAGTGAGCAGTGGATTCTGCCTTCATCCTTTGAATTGAATTTTCTCCAGTTTCAACAGTCCTCACGTTCTTTACCATTTACACATAACATAAAACAACCTCAGCCTTCAATTTTTTCCTTCAGTCAGTTTTTATTGTGAACCGGAACCGGGTAGTAAAAGCGGATTACGAAATCATGGCATCTGTTGCAGTTGGTGAGTTCTATATACTTTATTGTGCACTTCTTACTAGTTAATTAGTTTCATCTTAATCTCGTGCTAGGCATTTCCATTTTCTTGTAAAAGCAAAACTGTTGACTGTATTTTATTCGTTTTCATCTTTGTAGTTGATAGTATGTAGTACGTGAGAAGTAAGAAGTAATTGCCTCTTGAAATCAGTTGTATTTATCTCATTTCAATATTCAGTTGTATTCAGTTAAAAGCGGAATAGAATGCCTCCCTTTTCTGTGTAGAGTTATTTTGTTTTTAATGAATAAATTCTGTCAGTTGCTAACTTAGTCAGCCGTAAGTAAAGTTCAACAATGAGCGGTGACTGGATTAGAAGATGAGGATTAGGAATAGTGTAAAAATAATAATGTAATATTGTCATTAACTGTGTTTATTAATTCTTATGAATCCCATTTTGCCATATTTTCAGAAAAGAAAACTTGTCAATGTGTTTGCGAGCGGAGCGAAGAAGGAGAATGCGTTTGTGTCTGCACTGTCCCGTGCTCAATCGATGCGGAGAATCAGATTGTGGAGTGGACTTGTGATTGCAAATGTGGGGATGGGAGCAGCTGTCGTTGTACTTTTCAACTCAAATGTAACCGGAAGCCTGGAGATAAATGTTGCGGTGGTGGGGACAGCTGTGATAGGAACGTCTTTACATGCAAATGTCAATGTTCTTCCGGGAAATGCACTGTTCAGATCAACAAGTGCAAGTGTTGCGAAGTCATCCGGGTTGAATGTGGTGGAGAATCCGCCGGCGGCGGCTCATGTGGCAAAGGTGAGGCTGGAGCTGGAAAAGCTTGTTGTAAAGAAGGAGCTGGACCAAAGGCTGGTGGTTGCTGCTAAGTTTTTCGACGTGTCAACTTGTATATTTAGTAATTTAAAACAATTATGATTATGTATTTATTACTAACTATCTACATATATATTTTAATAGTGTAGAATGTTATTTTCCATTTTCTTCGTATTCATTTCATTGCTTAGTTAATGAAAAAATTCTATTATTGTACTGATTTTTTAAGGGTTGGTTGTATTTTGTATTCTTGTATTTGTTAGAAAATTCCTACACTACATGATAAACCTACTCCATTATTTCCCTTAAGGATTGCGGATTATATAGTTTATTTTATCAGTAATATATTCTTACATGATGTATTGTGATTTAAAAGAGAAGAAACACCTCAAGCTGTTTTGTGCACAAAAGTTATTTCAATAAACATCCCAAGTACATTTTTGTGTACCAATTCCAACCTTTTATCAAAACTTTCGCAATTTTAATTTAACATATTTATTATGCATGCATATATCATCAGTTTGATTTTCTTGAACCAGGCAGAAGCATCTTTGGAAATGTTTAAGAAATGTTGTAGTCAGTACAGTGAAAGAAATGAGCATTAACCAGGACACCAGGAACATAATGTATGTAAATAGAAACATATCTTTGGTGAAGGATCAAATCCGTATACTTCCATTCTTCGCTAGAAAGTAAAACCGTTTCCTTCCAATTTTCTCTAAAAGCGAAGCCTCCAAACAATCTTTCCTTAACAATATCAATGGGAAGACATAGCACGGTTTAGCTTTTCAAAAGAAAATTGGAAGGAAATGGAAATGGTTTTGCCTGTAGCAAAGAATGGAAGAATACGGATTTGGTCCTTTACCGACGATTTTGTTACTTTGCTAAGAAAATGCAAAATTATGTATAGCGTTTTAATTGACAGGCTACATGAATATTTCTCGCCGTTTGTTTGTCTTTGCGTGTGCAGTTTGATTTCATTACTGATGGAAATGATAGTACCATAAAAATGATGTCTCTTAAGCCCCACATGTCACAAACGAAGAAGAACATTTTGACATGCACAGTGTTAATTGATAGATTGATAATATTGATACACCCAAATTAAAACGTTTTTAGGCAAACTAGTTATGGAATTAATCCATAATGGTTGTCACTCAAATCATAATTCTTTAGGACCCACCCGCCCGTCCCCATGCCATCACTTTAACCATAGCCGGCTTGATATATATCAAGTCGGGCTATGCTTTAACATTGCGTGAGCGAATATGTTCAACATGGCATGTCTTCAGTACCGGCCAAGACCAAGACCCAATATTGGCCCTAGTGATGACATCATTTAAGGACGATCCCTATGTCAATAAAGAAAGTTAGTACTTCATTTAGCTTGTAATTAAAATAAAGAAAGTCATACATATCTTCACCGAGCATCTTTTCGTAATTAAATCCTGTTTGTTTCGGCAATTATAATGACGTTGCTTTGTGAACGCAGTGCACAGTGCACGGCCTATGATAAAAGCTGGGAAGGGTAACGCATTAATGGCTATCACATCACTATTACATTTACATGTTCATTGCATTCGACATGTTTGTATTTAATTAAGGAATTATTTTTTAAAGGGGTCGGGAACATTGATAAACATTCGTAGCAATAACTTCATTCAGTTGCCTGATTTGAATTAATTTACAAATTTTTTTTTTTGAGTGTATAATTGACGTTAAACCTTTACAGTTTTTGCATATCGTCGGTGAAGTACCAAAATGATCCATATACATTTCTAGCTAAAAACAAAATCCACTATCTACAAAAATATTTAATTATCATAATCTTCACAGCGTTTAAATAGAACATTTTGCACTTTTTAAAAACATGTAAATTTAACATTTTGTACTTTTCAAAAACATGTAAATTGAACATTCTGCACTTTTCAAAATCCCTTTATTAACATCCAACGTATCTTTCTTATGTTTTTATGACATAGCTCATTTTGACTTTAATTGGATATGGGTCATTTTGATTCTTCACATCTTCACTCAGGATATCTTCCATCTTCAATTAATTATCATAATAGTGGTATTATTTTATACGATTTGACTTAAAGATTCAGTAATAAAAGTAGGTAATATATTATATGTATGCAAAAATGAGGTATAAAAGTCTGGTGGATTTATAGTTACAATGGTAATCTATATATAAGTTTTAAATCTTGTTATGACTTTTATTTCAAAATAAATTGAACTGGCTATGTATAATATACACCATTAATAAATTTATTTTAGAGACCAAGTTAACACTTTAAAAATATGAAATCAAATTTAAACTGCTTCAAAATTCAAATTAAAACTTTTCTCCAATATTTCAATTATTTCAATAGTCGTCAACTTCAAAGTCCTGCTTGCTAAATAAAATAAATCTTTAAGTCTCCGAAAGCATCAAAAATCAGAATGCATTCATTTGCACCGCAAACATTATTAGCTCTCATTATTGTATGCGGGTATTTCATATTTTACTCGGAAGGTATCAGACAATGTCATCCGGTTTGCATTTTAAAATTTAATAAAGATATATGCATTAAATGTGTTAAGTAAACGAAATGCAAAATTAGCTTAATAAATTTTCAGGGATTATGTGTTACAACTGCCTGTATAAAGAATACGATCCCTTGACTCACTTCTGTCTCCGTCCCACAAACTTGACTGCCGTCAACTGCAGTCGAGATGGAACGGTGCAAGCAAAGGCTGGGATTCGGGACAAGAATGACAAGTGCTCCTACGCCAATGGAACTCATCCCATTCATGGACGTGTCATATTTCGTACTTGCAGTCGAGGGGAGACGATATGTAAAACTCTGAAGGAAAGGGAGCAGTATCTTCTCACCAAGAAGAACAAATTGATCAAAATGTTTTTCCTCACTGCGAGACATTGCAATTGTGAAGAGAAGGATTTGTGCAATGATGTCTCACCCCCAAATGGAACCCTTCCGTATAATCCCGTCGTAGCCAGTCACGATTCTCTTTCACTCGATAAACTTGATTTCGACTCACTCTCGAATCCTTCTAATTTCGAGGGAGCTTTGAGGGTTCTGTCAAGTCGCTCTGGTAGAATTGTACCTGATTCTGCCTGTAGTACTGGTTTTACTATAATACTAATTGTTGTAAACTTTGTATGTGTCGTTATAGGTGTGGAATAATAATGATAAAATTGTATGGCTATACTGACACCCTGTCGTACAAATAATAAAAATGCCTGAATGGAAAACAACACGCTACTATATAGACTTCCTATGAGTTCCTCTATTATTTTCGTCTGACAATGAAAAAGTTCCAATTAATTGAGTTTTCGATTGTAATTTGCAATTATTATTGCTTCTATAGAAATTCATAACGTCGTTGAAATCCGCTTCCTTCCACTTTTGATTTAAATAAGCGTTTTAGCTGACCAATTCATATTAACGATATTAACATTTTTATGAAAAGTGCAAATTGCTCTAATTGCATATTTTAAAACGAAAAACGTTCTAACTATACGGCTTTAAAAACTACAAATGGTTCTAACTACATGATTTTAAAAAGTACAAAATGTTCTACTTACATACGTTCTTTTTTAATATTATAGGTAGTATGAACATTTTGCGCTTCTAAAATGTTGTATTTAGAACATTTTGCACTTTGTAATATTTTGCAATTATTAGAACCTTTTAAAATTTTCAAAACATAATAATAATTATTAAAACATTTTCAACTTTTTAAAATCATGCAGTTAGATTAGTTTGTAACTTAAAACCAACACAGTATCTACTTAGATAAAAATAAAAATATTATGATCCTAAAAATATATATGTGAATAGCACATTTTGTACTTTCAAAAACATGTAATTAGAACATTTTGCCCCTTTTCAAATACATGTAATTAGAACATTTTGAAACTTTTCATTAAAACATGTAATTTTAAGCAATTTGAACTTTTTAAAATCATGTAGTTGGATTAGTTTGCAACCTAAAGCCATGCGGTTATAACATTTTGAACCTTTTAAAATCATGAAGTTAGAACCATTTGCAGTTTTTTAAGCCACAAAACGTTTTTAGAACGTTTTGTGTTTTAAAATATGCAATTATTAGAGTAATTTGCACTTTTCAAAACCATGTTATTGTGAATTGGCCAGCTAAAACGCATATTTAAATCAAAAGTAGAAGGACACACGGATTTGTTTTAAATGTAAAATGGAAGGAAGCGGATTTGATCCTATTCAACGACGATAAAATTTTATAAGCAACAATAAAACAACACAACATAGTGATAATTTTAAATGAAATCGTACTGCAATTAATTAGTACTAATTAGTTCATTAGTAAGTTAATTTGTACATAATTATTAATTCGTCAATTAATGACTGTTTTTATTCACTGTAATAATAAATTGTAATTTTATTACTATACTCTAAACTAGGTAAATACATAACATGCAGTAGTTATTAAAATGTTTACTTCCACCCACAGTAAAATTACTAAATACTATATTTCTCCTTCAAAACCCTTCGCAATATTTTCCCTGCCGCCCCTTTAGGGATCTCCGGCACAAATTGGACCCCACCTTCCAAAAACTTGTACTTGGAAACTTGGCCATTGACAAAATCAACAATTTCCTTCTCTGTCACGTCTTGGCCCGCCTTCAGGACAACAAAGGCACGTGGGGCTTCCCCGGAAATGTCATTAGGGATCCCCACTACACCCACATCAGCCACTTTCTCATGAGTCCGAATAATTTCCTCAAGTTCGGACGGTGCCACTTGGAACCCTTTCACTTTGATGAGCTCCTTGAGACGGTCCACGATGAAGAAGCAGCCCTCAGTGTCATAGTAGCCCACATCCCCAGTGTGGAACCAGCCTTCGGAGTCGATACATTCCCTCGTGGCCTCCTCGTTATTTAAGTAGCCTTTCATCAAGGATGGACTCTTAGCACAGAGTTCTCCTCGCTCGCCTTGTCCAAGGGTGACCCCAGTGGCGGTGTCAATGACCTTGATCACCATTTCCGGGTGCGGTTGCCCAATGGAGCCAATTTTCTGGAAACGGCAAAGTGTCAAAATAGCAGATGCCTCCGTCAGGCCGTAACCTTCCACAAAAGTTGCATTCTTCGCCTTGTCCAGGAGACGCTTGACGAGGACTTCCCCTGCTGGGGCCGCCCCACTCGTGATGTAGTGAACTTGCTCCAGGTCTGAAGAAGTTATAGCGTCAGTCCCGGCAATAAAGGACACCAGCGTAGGTACGAGATACAGGAGAGTTGGTTTAAATTCCCGAAGTTTCTGAATAAAAAGTGGTGGTTTAAAAGTGGCAAAAGTGAGGTGATGTACCCCTAGGAGCATACAGGACAAAGTACTGATAAGTCCAAAAATATGAAATATGGGTAAAATTGCAAAGTATCTTTCTTGGGTGGAATTTTCTCCAGTGAATATTTTTGCTTTGTTCACTGTGGGATGGTTGGTGAGGAAAGCATTTGAGAGGAGGGCAAAGTGAGTGAGCATAACTCCTTTGGGGAGACCAGACGTTCCGCTGGAGAAGGGAAGGAGAGCCACGTCATTCTCTGTTGTCATCTGGGAGCCCGTAAAAAAATTTGAGCCGTCGACATCCGTTTGAAGCATGTCAAAATAATTGAGAGACTCATCGTTAGCATCTGCTGCTGCTGCTCCCAGAGTTATTATCTTTTGAATGTTTACATTTCCTCGCTGAATGGACTGGGCGAGAGGCAGTAATTGAGATAGTGTGACGATAATCTTGGTATTTGACAATTCTATTTGATGGCTGATATCCTCTAATGGATTTTAATTTGTATGTTTGGATTAGGACAACATGAATATTGAATTTATTATTGTAGTATAGTATGTACCTATACATTGTATTTTGTATGAGATTTAGATAATATTCCAAACAGTGCGCATTAAAAAAGTGAGCTACGGGCACCGGCACCCGCACCGAAACCGAAACCGGCACTGGCACAGGTAACGAAGCCATTGAACCATAAAATAATTCTACTTAGGCTTTCATTAGGCTAGCATTATTATTATTGTCATGCATATTAGTCCGCCGTGTTAAAGTATGTATATCGCCAGTGAAGACTCAAAATGAGCCATATATCCATTTTTAGCTAACAAATAAATGTCCTATCTACAAGCAAAAAATAAAAAAGCAAAGAAACTGAAACTGGAAAATATAACACTGCATATTTCGAGACCAGTGTATAAATATAATATTTTGCACATTTCGAAACACGTAAATATAAGATTTTGGACATTTCGATAAAACGTAAATTTAATGTTTTGCACATTTCGAAACATGTAAATAAACGTAAATAAAACATTTTGCACATTTCGAAAACACGTAAATAAAACATTTTGCACATTTCTAAAACACGTAAATAAAACATGTTGCACATTTCGAAAACACGCAAATAGAACATTTTACACATTTTTAAAACAGTAAATATTACATTTTGCACATTTCAAAAGCGCGTAAATAAAACATTTTGCATATTTTGGAAACACGTAAATACAACTTTTTGGAAATTTAAATAAAATGCAAAATATAGCAAATTACAAAAGTATGGAAATATGCAAATAAAACATTTAATACTTTTTCAAAACTCGTAATAAATATCTTTGTGCTATAAGCACCTAGCTGAATCTTATTCAAGTGCTTTTTTTATGCAACTTATTATAATTCAAGCTTTAGATTGGAAAATCGATCTGGGTTTTGAATCTTCACTCATGTAACACTCACATAATAATGTGCCAATAATAATTTTAAAACTAAAGTAGTAAAACGCTTACGATATTATATTATATTAGCTTACGTAAGATACATGCAGGATTTACGGGTGTAACAACGAGACCAGCCTCCCAAATCCCAAAAAGAATTGAAGCGTAGTCTGGGACATTTGGAAGAATTACAGCAACCACATCCTGCTTTTGTACACCCAGCTTTAGGAGTGATGCAGCAAATGCTCTACTATCCTTCAAAACTTGGTTGTACGTCAGTTTTCTCCCCGTCTCAGCGCTTTCCTTCAGGATTGACATGTAGAACAATTTTACACAATAAAATAAAATTAAAAGATTTCAAAGGCCTGCTTACGTACAAAACAGACTACATAAATATCGTCTGTGAAGAACCAAAATGACCCATTTCCATTTGTAGCTTAAAACAATATCCACTATCTACCAAACTATTAAAATGTCTTGAAATCATTTAAATAGAATATTCTGCAGTTTTTGAAAATATGTAAATAGACCATTTTAAACTTTTCAAAAACAGGTAAATAGAACATTTGACAGTTTTTTAAAACATGTAAATCGAACATTTTACGCTTTTCAAAACATGTAAATACATATAGACAATTTTGCAGTTTTTTTTAAAATTTAAATAGAACATTTTACAGTTTCTTAAAACGTGTAAATAGAACATTTTACGTTTTTTAAAACATGTGAATAGACCATTTTACAGTTTTTAAAACATTTAAATAGAACATTTTACAGTTTCTTAAAACGTGTAAATAGAACATTTTACGTTTTTTAAAACACCTAAATAGAACATTTTACGTTTTTTAAAACATGTGAATAGACCATTTTACAGTTTTTAAAACATTTAAATAGAACATTTTACAGTTTCTTAAAACGTGTAAATAGAACATTTTACGTTTTTTAAAACACCTAAATAGAACATTTTACG
>JAQFZE010002993.1:0-13401 GCA_034695245.1 Dicyrtomina saundersi | reverse complement strand
TTTCTAAAACATGTAAATACAACATTTTGCTTTACCAAAGAAAACCATCAATAAAATCAAAATAGTGATTTTTGTATGGAAACAAATTCCTGCCTAAAAGCAATTCCTTCGTCCGGCTCTGACGAAAAGTGACATTAAATTGTGTGGTTTATATACGTTGATAGAGAGAGAGAGAGAGAAATAAAGGAAAGGGAAAAATAAAGAAACGGAGAGCTTACGATTATTACATTACGGTAGTCAACTATTGATACATATCTATGCACCATTTGTTATAGTGCAGTATTAGTTTAAAGGGACATTTGTGTGAAAAGTAAAAAGAGCAAAAAAAAAGTATAACGGAATTCGAATTCGAATTCGACTTGGAATCCAAAAACCACGAGAGTGCAGTATATGTGTAAAAGAAAGAGTAAACAACCATTAGCTCATCTATTATGACGTTATTACATCTACAAGAGCCATTTGCCATTTGACCAATTTTTGTTCAAAAGAACCCAATAGAACTTGAGAACACAACGGGAACGGTTTATTATGGTATACATGCATAAACACTCAAACAGACGGCAAAATCGTCCCTTCAAGCTCACACATGAGTCCCATGAAAACCCCCCAAAAAAAAGTCAAGGGAAAACATAACATCATAGGTAAAATGAGCTTTATGTGTTATACTCATATGACTACAGTATTTAGCAACACAAAGTCACAGCACTCCCGTGTATTCCGTTAACCTTAACCTCGTTGACTCCAAAACTCCAAACGAACGTATATTGTTCGTACTTACAAACTTATTACAAGTTACAGCTAATAATGTTAGTCAAACAAAAATGTGTGCAGTTTATCCAATGGTAATGTTATTACTACACTTAAATTCCCAAAATTATGTATTATCCTAAAATTATGTCTACTGACATTTCCTCATGCAAGTTGATCATATGCACCAAGAATCCCATTTTAAACCGTATTTACCATTATTTATCCGGCTCGGCTCCGGCCAAATACCATAAATTATATTGTAGTTTAAGTTTACCCAGGGCCGGACAAAGAATTGCTTTTAGGCAGGAATTTGTTTCCAGACTAAAGCCACCATTTTGATATTATTGATGGTTTTCTTTGGTAAAGCAAAATGTTGTATTTACATGTTTTAGAAAAGTTTAAAATGTCCTTTTTACTTGATTCAGAAAAGTGCAAAATGTTCTATTTACATGTTTTGAGAAAAGTGGAAAATGTTTTATTTGCATGTTTTTGAAATGTGCAAAAAAATGTATTTTGCATGTTTTTAAAAAGTCAAAATATTTTTTTTTAATTTTTTGAAAACTGCAAAATGTTCTATTTACATATGTTTTTTGAAAATTCAAGAAGCGGAGGCCGCATTATCCGGCCCTGAGTTTACAATACAACTTCCCCGCCTATATTTGTTAATATTTACATTTTTAAACAGCTACATGCTAAAACACAAGCCCCGGTATCTACCCCGTTAATCGGTATCGGTATCGGTACCGGTACCGGTAGCGGTATGCATCCGCTCTCAACACGCACATAACACTTTCAACAATGCAGAAATTTCACAGCTATAAACTTAAGCACACTTAAACATGTTAAATTTATTGGGAAAAATAAATTAGCCTAAAAGCACTGACATTGAGCTTAAAAAAAGTATGATTATTTTAAGGACCTTTTTAAAGCCATACCATAGATGATTCATCTCATCGTCATCGTCAGTACTCAATAGTCAATACTCAAGGGAAAACACTTGTGACACTCGCACTGGGGCAAGGTAGAAAAAATACTAAAATACATAATGTTTTTCCTTAAGTATCAAAAAGACTTATCGGACAAAAAATCATTGCTTGTATCTGTTCCATTCCATATTATACATTACTACAAAGGTATCTACCAAAATAAAAGAAATAGGTTGAAAACATTGGAATTGGAACAGGCCCAAATTGAATAATTATTAGAGTCAGTTTTAAATATATTTTGTAGTTTTTGTTTTGCTGAATATAGTGTCAAAAGTAGAACATGGTCAGGGTTAGTTCGTAGTTTGAATCTGTAGAAGGATGGTGATGCAGCGACTGACATATGTCATAAACATGAGCATTGTCCATCATTACAGAGTCATTACTGTCAGTCAAAACCTCAAAGAAGTCATCGAGAAGAGATATTACATAAACTGAGGACGAGGAGGGAGCTAAAAGCTAAAAAGTACTTTTGATAAAAGAAGCATAAATATGCAAAAGCCAAATATACAACGTGTACACAGATATACCCAGGAGCGGATCCAGTGGGTGGGCCAGAGGGCAGATGCCCACACCCCAGAATGAATTTTCTAACAAGGGTCCGGTGGACATAGGGGAATTTAAACCAAGATGGCCAGATATAATGAGTGAAGGAATCAAACTGACCCATATACATTTTTAGCTAAAAACAAAATTTACTATCTACAAAAAAAACTAAAATGCAATGATCTTGAAAGCATGTAAATGGAACATTTTACCCTTTTCAAAAAACATGCAAATAGACCATTTTGTACTTTTGAAAAAGAAGGAAATAGACCATTTTGCACTTTTGAAAAACAAGGAAATAGACCATTTTGCAATTTTAAAAAACAAGGAAATAGTCCATTTTGCACTTTTGAAAAACAAGGAAATAGACCATTTTGCACTTCTAAAAAACGTTTAAATCGATCATTTTACAATTTTGAAAAAACGTTTAAATAGAACATTTTACAATTCTGAAAACACGTGCAAATAGAAAATTTCGCAATTTTTACAAAACTCGTATTTAACATTTTGCGCATATATTTCATGCAGTTTTATTAACATCGCTCATTTTAATTCTAGCTTCTGGAAATAGGCCATTTTGATTCCTCACTCAGAACATAATATATTGCCCATACCAGAAAATATGTCTAGATCCGCCCCTGGATATACCTATAACTACAGCGTAGTAGTAAAAATGCTAAAATAAAACTTTAAAAAATTGCGTAATATATACTGGCACTGCATGGGACTATGGTACTGGTACTGGTGCTTATGGACTGCTGCCTTTTGTATACTGGTCCTGCGAGTCCTGATAGTTTCGCTTGCCCAACAAACTAAACTATAAATCTTGTAAATTGACAGCCATTTCTTCTTCCCTTTCCAAACACTGGCAACTGGTGCTCGTGCCATGTACCATTTTGGGCTGTAGACCGCTACGACCAAACCAAATGTAAACACAACGCACACTCGTCATCTGTGAAAAAAATTCTGTAGATATATTATATAGTTAATTAGCCAAGTATCTACAATCTACTCAAGTATTTGCCCATGAAATAGTAATAGCAAAAGCAAGATCAACAAACAAAAATGTTTTTTTTTTAAACTTTGCTAAACTGTTAACTGTAAACTGTGACGGTGACGGTGACGGTGTGGACGTATAGTGACAAGGAATCCTTTAATTTCTGTTTAAACACACGTACCTAGGTAGGTAGCTTATTTCCCATAGTCCATAGTCCAGCATTATGCAGAACCAAAAAAGACCAAAAACGAGACCAAAGGAAATGAACTGCAAGAGAAAAAAAAGAATTTGCAATTCAACAAGAAGAAAAGTTATGGGATGAAATGAAGCATGATGAGTATAAAAAAATATACAAAAATACAAAAATGGTCTGTCTCACAAAAATCCCACATGTTGAAAGTTGATAAAGAGCTGACTAGTGAGACTGTTGCATTTTTGTAGAAAAGTTCAAGAAATTATGCCAAAAAGAAAAATCCCGTTTTATCATCTTGTCAAAGATGTAATAAGGCGGCTGTATACTCTGTACAAATCCAAAATTCAAAGACTATCTGTAGTGTGATATAAAGCCAATGTTTTTAAGTTAAATTCGCAGGGGCAGATATCACGAGTCAACAAGAGTCTTGGCCAAAAATGGAGAGAGATCTAATAGATATACTATGATGTATGCTGTATATTTAAACTGTAGAATATTATATGAATTGACTGCCTTGTGCACAACATAAACTTGAGAAAGAATGTCAGTTATCCTGTGATTTAATATCAGTTCTACATCAGATATCATAATATGCTATACCAAAGACAAGGATGAGGGAAAATGGAAGATATGACGAGAATAATAATTATTATTACTGTCGAATTTTGTGAAGCTGAGGTCAGGATCGTAGAAATCATATGTGTGAGGGATTTTCAAAGCGTCAAACTTTTGAAAACTCTCTGATTTTTTCCTGTCCTCTCTCAATCACCCCGCGCCGGCACCGGGTTGACTTTCTCAATAAGATTTACTGACTAAACTTTAAAACTAGATGACAATCATATGACAATCGTCTTTTTGTCAATAAAATGTTTTTCTTCCTCGACAATCTTTTATGTGTATGTAACTGTTGCTTACATTTTTTTTAGAGAAAACTTGGATTTGGATTTGGATTTGGCAAACATCTTTACAAAAGCAACAACCTTGAATGTACGTTCTTTACATTCAGGGCCGGTCGAAGGAATTGCTTTTAGGCAGAAATTTGTTTCCATACAAAAACCACCATTTTGATTTTATTTATTGGTTTCTTTGGTAAAGCAAAATGTTGTATTTACATGTTTTAGAAAAATGCAAAATTTTCTTTTTACTTGATTCAGAAAAGTCCAAAATGTGCTATTTACATGTTTTGAGAAAAGTGGAAAATGTTTTATTTCCATGTTTTTAAAATGTACACAAATTTTTATTTGCATGTTTTTAAAAGGTCAAAATATTCTATTTTACATATATTTTTGAAAAGTGCAAAATGTTCCATTTACATGTTTTGAGAAAATTCAAGCAGCGCTGGTCGCATTATCCGGCCCTGTTTACATTACGGCCACTAGCACTGGTACTGGTACTGGTAGGTTATGGTGATTTACAGATAAATGTCCAAATTTTGTAGGATGTACGACAACTACTAATGACGGAAACTTGTTACTGTATAATAAAAGCCATATAGATTCCAAAACATTTTTTTTCCAGTTTTCTTTAATTTTTCAAACGTGAAAATATAGTGTGAGTGACACAAACAATTTAATGATCTTAATATAAGGAGCTGGTCCCGGTCCCTCCTTCTTCTTTGACCTTAAACACAGCTCCCAGAATGTGCGTTTAAATATAATGAGACATGGACTACAAATACACAGTTTAAAGTTATAAAAACTAACATTTTTCAAGCTAAAACATGGGCAGTGAATTTAACTATTTTCGTCAGCAAAATCCTTACAAAAAAAATACAAAAATAAATAAGGGCACTTCTTCTCTTTCCCTTTGACGTAGTCAGTTACTCTTTGGGGAGGGAGGACATTTAAGAGTAGAAGTTCAGAGTCTTCAGAGTGTAAAAAAAATGGGAATCGAACAAGATAAGAGAATTGTGCGTGTTGTTTTTGAAATAGGTTGTCATGTTCCATGTGAAATATGATTTTACTCGTGCACTGCCTAGTGCATATGCATACTTCAACCCTATAACCATATACAGCACTATATTCATATCTATTCCCATAAAATATTGTAATAGATTGTCAGTTTCGGCTCAGTTATATGAAGCCCAAAAATTCAAAAAATATAAAAGAATCTCCTACACAAATACATAATGATGCGCGCGTAGAAAAGGGATCGTCCATAAATAGCGTCATATGCAGGGCCAATGGGTTTACTTATGGATAATGGATACTGATGACATCCCCCATGTTAAATAGAGCCAATTATGCAAGCAGGGGATCATAGGGTCTTCAGGACCGGATAATGCGGTTAGCGCAGAAAGCCCCCGTTGCTTGAATTTTTAAAAAACATGTAGGTAAATGGAACATTTTGCACTTTTCAAAAATATGTAAAAAGAAGATTTTGATTTTTCAAAAACATGCAAAATAAAACATTTTGTACATTTCAAAAACATGGAAATAAAACCTTTACCACTTTTCTCAAAACGTGTAAATAGAACATTTTGCACTTTTTTGAATCAAGTAAAAAGAACATTTTGCACTTTTCTAAAACATGTAAATACAACATTTTGCTTTACCAAAGAAAACCATCAATAAAATCTAAATGGTGGTTTTTGTATGGAAACAAACTGCTGCCTAAAAGCAATTCCTTCGTCCGGCCCTGAGGGTCTCAGAAATGGTCTGGGATATTTGGATGACGTCATTTATGGACGAACCCTAACGGGAACGGTACGGTACAATATACATCAGAGTAGCAGAATTATACATCCACTGCCTTTTCAGTTGGACCTTCTTTTCCCTTTCAGCTTTCGTTTTCGTGTCCGACGGTATACAATTTTTGAAGGAAGAAAAAGGGTACATAGTACTTACTAATGTGTGTGCCGAAGCCGACGCCGAAGACGAAGTACAGTAGTACAAATAATACTAAAGCACTGAACAATGTAGTTCATAAGCCCAGCAATTCTTCGCTCTGGATTCTTTTTTTTAGTGCCTGTATCATCCGTGAAAGAGTAAAGGAAACCAAAAGACACTTACGATTAGACCAAAACCAAAAAGTCTAACGTGAGTGACAGTCAAGGTTAACCCCCCAGACGGGCTCATTTTCCTCGTTGCCTACAATTCAAGCGTCCAGTCAGAAAATAGAAACTGAGAGAAATGGAGAGAACCCAGACAGAGAAGAAGAAGAAGAAGTGCGGTAAGACTCAGGATAAGACCAAGACGAACAAGATCAAAATCCAACTAAGTAGGTAACAATTCATTACATCATACGTAGCATTATGTACATACTGCATTCGAATTCCAACAAAGTACCTACCTACGTACATACAGGGCCGGACGAAGGAATTGCTTTTAGGCTGCAATTTGCTTCCTTACAAATACCACCATATTGATTTTGTTGATGGTTTTCTTTGATAAAGCAAAATGTTCTATTTACATGTTTTAGAAAAGTGCAAAATGTTTCATTTACTGGATTCAGAAAAGTGCAAAATGTTCTTTTTACTTGATTCAGAAAAGTGCAAAATGTTCTACTTACAAGTTTTGAGAAAAGTGGAAAATGTTTTATTTCCATATTTTTGAAATTTACAAAAAATTTAATTTTGCATGTTTTTGAAAAGTCAAAATATTCTTTTTACACATATTTTTGAAAACTGCAAAATGTTCCATTTACATTTTTTTTTTAAATTCAAGGAGCGGGGGCTGCCTGCGCTGGCCGCATTATCCGGCCCTGCGTACGTATCTAAAACAGACAAAAAAGAAAAAGCCCGGTCCATATCCAGCGTGCAAGTCCAACGGCCAGCATCCGCCGAGCATCCACGTCAACAGTTAACGTTTTTAGTCAGATCAGTCAGATATGCGTGGAGCATATATCAGATATAAAGATATAAGAAAAATGCCTATCTAAGCATAATTTTGGATGCCTGAAAAAACGTTTAGAGCAGTCAGGAGTCGGTCTCGGTACTGTATCTCTATCGGGATCAGTTTTTGTGATTATTTTTAAGTAACACATTGGCATATATTCCCAAATATAATGTTTTCTTTTTTTACGGATACTAATAACACATAATACGCTGGCATTTGTTTCTATGCGTTGAGATGTGTACTATTTTTTTTATTTATGAACTCAATGCAGATCCAATGTCCCATATCACCCTTTACCAGTGAAGAAATAACAATTTAAGCTAGAATCAAAATGAGTTATATGTCATAGAAACAATGCGAAAGATGCGCTAATTGTTATTGACGAGTTGTTTAAAAGGTGCAAAATGTTCTATTTACATGTTTTTGGAAAATACAAAAATGTTCTATTTACGTGTTTTTTAAAAGAGCAAAATGTTCTATTTACGTATTTTTTGAAAAGTGTGCAAAATTTTCTGTTTACATGTTTTTGAAATGTGCAAAACTTCATATTTAACTTGGTTTTGAAAGATGTGTGTAAAATTTTCAATTTAAATGCTTTCAAGATTGTGATATTTCAATATTTTTGTAGATAGTGGATTTTATTTTTAGTCAAAAATAGATATGGGTCATTTTGGTTCTTCACAGACGATATCTGTGCCTGTGTATGTAGTAAAAAATAATAAAAAGATGCCACATATTTCTCCCCTTGTTTGCAATATAAAATTTGATTTTGAATGTAGAAAGTTTTGGACTTTTTCATGCTATAATTGTACTATATTACACATGTATTCAAAATTGGTAGGCATATCAGTATGTAACTATTGTATACTGAGAGTCTGAAGGCTGTAGTAGTTGTATGCATAACAGGGATATATAAAACTCACTCAGTTCGATCGAATCATCTCTTTAGATCTTTTCTTTTATATATCAGTACAGCATAATATTGAAATAATATTACGGATATTTTTACACTCTACTACTATTGTCATAAAACCCTATATAAACTTCAAGTTTTATGCCGCTGTCCAGCCGAATAAAAATCTAACACAGAAGTGTTTTTTTTTTGTCATCTGCATTTTTATTAGTGTGTATTTGTGTTTATATCTTGTAAATAAAAATGCATACCGCATATTATTATATCGTCTGTGAAGAACCAAAATGACCCATTTCCAATTTAAGCTACAATCAAAATGAGCTATGTCATAGAAGCAAAATGGAAAACATGCGTAAAATGTTAATTAGGAGTTTTTGAAAAGTATAAAATGCTATAATTCTGTTTTTTGAAAAGGTGCAAAATGTTCTAATTCCATTTTTTGAAAAAGTTGCAAAATTTTCTATTTAAATATTTTTGAAAAAAGTAAAATGTTCTATTTACATGTTTTTGAAAAGGTGCAAAATGTTCTAAATCCATGTTTTGAAAAGGTGCAAAATGTTTTAATTCCATATTTTTGAAAAGTGCAAAATGGTCTATTTAAATTCTTTCAAGAAATATTTCAATATTTTTGTAGATAGTACAAATTGTTGTTAGCTAAAAATGGAAATGGTTCATTTTGGTTCTTCACAGACGATATGCATAGTATAATATTTATTTTCTATTTTTTTGTGAGTGTGTGGCTATTTTTCTCTTCCTGGATGCTTATCAGTGTGTACACATAATGTGGTTGGTTGTGGTGTGGTTACTCTGAGTCTTTTGACTTGATGTCTTATTATATACGACAATGAAAGTAAGAATGAGACTAGGTACATCTTGAGCTCTGTCCGTCGGTCCGTACATCATGTCCGTGTCCATTCCATTTTGTACATATAAGGAAGATGGGGAATGGAAGCAGTAGACAGGCCGACAGATCACTTGAATCTATAATAAACTTTGGATCTGAAAATTATTCAGTACAAAACATGGACGTGGTTCAGCTGGAAACTGAATCTACATGGTAAACGTAAACTGCACTTCATTCTTCATTGCCCTTGTGTCTGGATTCTAGATGTTGAGCTGCGGAACTGGATTAAATAATAATAGGGATGTCTACTTATTTACTATTTAGTCCCACTTTTTGAGCTGAAAATCTAGACAATGCAATGCAATGGTGTGAGGTGTCCTGTTTCCATTCTAGTAGATTTTTAATGAGCGGCAGCCGCAGTTCAGTAGCACTATGACTTTTATAGGATTATTACTGTAGACTGTAAATTGTAAATACTACTGCACACCATTTTTGAGGCTGTCTGATTGGGATAGATTTTTTTTCTGAGTGTCGACTAATGGCATGTTACATTGTTAGGGTAGACGGTCGGTAACTGTTCATACTATTTGTTTATATATATATCTATAATTATAACAGTACCTTACCTTTTTAAATAGAGTAGAATCTCGATATACCGGCTTCCGGAGGGACCGGGTTATTTTGGCCGGTTTAAAGTTGGGCCATTATACAGATACCGACCGATGGCCATTATATAGATTCCAGCCAATGCTCAATATACAGATACTGACCAAATGCCATTATATGAATGAATAAATAAATTTATTCAAAGTCAGTATATGTACTTACGGCCTACTTCACAATTTATATTTAAATAACAGTAAGTACGGTGCAGATTCAAATGCTATTATAAATCTAAAACAAATAAAACAAATATTAAAAAAAAATAGTTTAAAAAAAATATAACTATCTTGTTGGCCGAATAAAATTAATAGCGTTTACATATTGATTGAATTAAAGTATTAAGGAATTTTGGCTTGTTTCAATATGTTTTCAATATGTTCTAATATTTTAAGCTTTCAAAGACATTCATTTAAGTATCTGTATAAAATGGAATCTAATGCCTTCTTATCTTCACTTTCTTGAGACAAAATGCAAAACTTTATTCGATTGATAGTTTAGATCGACAAAATATAGAGTTTAAAATCACTTTAAATCAGTGTCCGGTATAAAGGTCTAAATACACATTGTAAAGTAGCTCTGGGGCCCAGTTTCTTTGGCCGGTTTATCGAGCTTCCCATTATATCGAGAGCCGGTTTATCGGCGTATTTTAGCATTACAAGCATAGGCATGTTGACGGGGATTTTTAAATTGGCCGGTAAATCGAGTTGGCCGGTGTTGGGAAGGCTGGTATTTAGAGATTCTACTGTAGCATACTTATTATTTTTGACGTTAAATGGACAATGGGCAAACGAAGCTTAAATCATAATATCGTCTGTGAAGGGTCAAAATGACCCATATCCATATTTAACTAAAATTAAAATGGACTATCTACAAACAAAAATTAAAATATCATGATCCTGAAATCATGTAAATAGAACATTTTGCACTTTTCCAAAACAAGTAAATAGAATATTTAGTATTTTTTAAAAACATGTAAATAGAATATTTTGCACTTTTTAAAAACATGTAAATATAACATTTTGCACATTTCAAAAGCATGTAAATAGACCATTTTGCACATTTCAAAAGCATGTAAATATAACATTTTGCACATTTCAAAAGCATGTAAATAGACCATTTTGCACATTTCAAAAGCATGTAAAGCATGAACATAAAACATTTTGATATTTTTAAGAACTCATTATTAATACTGTACTCATCTCATTTAGTATTTTTTTTTGAAATAGCACATTTTAATTCTGGCTTAAATTGGATATGGGTCATTTTGGTCCTTCACATACCATATAGGTCCTTAACTAGATTTTTTCTAAATTTTCAAAACCTTTTATTTACGTACTAATACTAATACCATAGTGATACCTTACAGAAATGCTATATTAAAAATTACTAACTTTTTTAACTAAAGCTTTACTGCATTAAGTAAAATTTAATTCTTACCTATAAGTAAAACACATAGACAGCATATATACATAAATATGAAGGAGCAACAGGACATTTAACTAAAGGGGTTACGGGCAAATAGGAACTACCGCGAAAAATTAAATCCACGCTCACATCCACATACATTCTTAATAATGTACCTAGTCAAAACAGAACTTTCCGTCTCCCTATATTAGGGTTTGAATTCGCCGTAAATGGCTGTAAAAAAATGTAAAAATCCTGGAAATGCAATTATCAATATTTCAGACACGTCCACACACACATTATGTATATATCTCCTATGTGTGCTACCACCTACGATTAGGTACATACTGTACACACATGAATGCCAATTTTCATTTTCCACGAAAAAAGTTTAAATATGTATTTCGTATTTGTAAAGTTTTCCCTATTTTTTAAGTCTTACGATTAGTCTTGAAAATACGGACGGACGGCTTCCATATTCAATATCCATTATGTCTTTCTACTATGTACTATGCATACTAAATATATTTAAACGCTTTAGGCGTATACATTGTGAGTGAAGAGGCAAAATGTTCTATAGCCATTTTTAGCTGAAATAAAATGTGCTATCTACAAAAGTATTAAAATATGGTGATGTGGAAAGCATGTAAATAGACCATTTTACACATTTCAAAAGCATGTAAATCGACCATTTTGCACATTTCAAAAGCATGTAAATAGAATATTGTGCACATTTTAAAAAGATGTAAATAGATCATTTTGCACATTTAAAAAGCATGTAAATCGACCATTTTGCACATTTCAAAAGCATGTAAATAGAATATTGTGCACATTTTAAAAGGATGTAAATAGATCATTTTGCACATTTAAAAAGCATCTAAATAGACCATTTTGCACATTTCAAAAGCATGTAAATCGACCATTTTGCACATTTTAAAAACAAGTAAATAAAACATTTTGCACTTTTCAAAAAACATGCCAATAAAAATTATTGCGCTGTTCGAAAACTCGTAAAATTCATCTTTCACCCAACTATCTCATGATTTAGCGTTGTTTTACATAACTCATTTTGGGTTCACCTTAAATTCTATAAGAGCCGTTTTGATTCTCCACTTACGCTATATGCACATCCTTACAAGCTATCCTAAAAAGCCAAATTTGCATACGTGAAAAAGACATCTAAAAAATCTTATAAGTAAACTCTCATCTCATACTCATCACAATCATCTAATCCACATACTCACACACGGTCACATGTACATGTAGTAGAACACTTCTGCAATTCTACACTGTCTTTTCGCTCTCCAGATTTCTTTTTTGTGTGCATTTCCCATTTTGCTTTGCATTTATAGTCTTGGTGGCCGCCTTTGGAGAGCCTTTTGAATTTGCTACTTTTTATTGCTCACCAGTCCCAGTCCCAGTACCAGCACCAGCTTTAGCTCCATCACCATCACCATCAATATTTGCATACAAAGCTTGAAAAGTTTTTAGATTATTCCATCTTTTTTTTTATGTAAACGATCGGTCTCAGTTCTCAGTCCTCGTTCTCAGTCAGGGTGATGGTGTTTTAGCCAAGTAATAGTAGTGCTACTGGTACTGGCACTGGTCGCTACTATAGTATCGGTATAGTGGTGCTATATGGATGTCGGTATATATATCTCGAACAATCTGTAGTAGTGAAGGTACTTTGGTTTGAATAGTACAGCAGATTAGCTTGATACCGGGTTCTGGTCCTAGACCGGGACCGGGACCGGGACCGTGTCCGGGTCCGAGAGTCGGGGGGACTACTGGATTGGTGGGTTTATTTCCTTTGATTTGGTGTAACGAGGACGTGCCTTTCATTTCTATTACTAATCCCATTCCCACTCCCATTACCGTTCCCATGACTACTTGAGGATTTGAGAGTTGAGATTTGAGGCAATTCGTATGTAATGTGTAAGATTACATTTTCATTCAATAAATTAATTTATAAATGCATATCGTCTGTGAAGAACAAAAATGACCCATGCCCAATTTAATCTACAATCAAAATGAGCTTTGTCATAAAAACAAAATAAGAAACATCCGTTAAATGTTAATTAAGCATTTTTGAAAAGCGTAAAATGTTCTATTTTCATGTTTTTCAACAATGTAAAATGTTCTATTTACATATTTTTGAAAAGTGTGAAATTTTCTATTTACATGTTTTTGAAAAGTGTAAAATGTTCTATTTACATATTTTTGAAAAGTGTGAAATTTTCTATTTACATGTTTTTGAAAAGTGTAAAATGTT
>JAQFZE010002992.1:0-13403 GCA_034695245.1 Dicyrtomina saundersi | reverse complement strand
TCGACAACTACAGTGCAACCTGTCTGTAAACTGTAACCACATAGCTCATCATATAATGGTCTATTTTATTTTCACCGGAAAAACGCCTACGTCTTAACATGGAACACTTTTGGGCAATAGTGGAATTTTTTCATCAAGCAAATTTAGATGCAATTTGAAATATATTTGGTAATTTTATAAATATCTGATAACTCACATTACAAGTCATTGGAAATTTTAAAATCATCGATTTGTATTGTAAACATGTAATAACTTTATAGTTGCCAAAAAGACAACTATATAGGGTATAGTGATGACCTCTCTATATTGGCGGCATAAGGAATGTGGCCCTTGATAAGCTACTATAGGCAGGTTGCACCGTATACATTAAACTAGGTGAGGATCGACTCTCCGTACACTCTACACTCTACGCTACCCTGTCCTACATCTCCGCGAACTCAAACACATACTACATACCGATGCCCAATGTCCTTTCTTATTCCCTGAGTAGGCTTCATAATGCATCTCATGCCTCATACAAAAGCACCCTCCTGACGTGACAATATTCTGAGAAATGGACTCTTTATTTGAGTTGGTGAGTGAAGCGAGAGAAAATTAGCAGATGTAGTCAATTCAATTAGTAGTTTTCTTTTTCAATTAGCCTCACTCTCCCTCCGCTATAGTGAGCAAAAATTTTTCTCCAGCGGACAGGTGTGGAACTCACTCCGACTCCGACCTCAACCAACTACAGGAGCTACCCAAACAAAAAACCAATGGGAGTGCAATTACATATGTAGTAAGCATGTAGTGAGGCTACATAGGACAAGGAAGTATGTACCTTCACCGCAACCTCTCTACCAACGCCACCAACAACGCAGAGGAAAAGAATGGACCAACTTATTGCTGGAAGAAGAAAAAAGTTGTCTTTCAGTTCCAGTTAGAAAAGGAGTTCATAAAGCCTTTCAACTTGTAACTATAGAGACAGTGAGATAGTCTGTGTTTATCTCTCTTCGGTCTATCTCCGTTGGTGTGAGTCAGTCATTGGTAGTTGACCGTCTTCGTATTTCCGTCTTTGTGTAGTTGTTATTGTGAGTTTTAGCTATGTAGTCGTAGTTGTAGCCGTAGTTGTAGTTAGTATGCCTCTCTTTCTTTTCCCAAGGTTGTAATCAGGAAGTTTTTTTCTAAAGAAACGTGAGGGAGGTGTTGTTTTGGAGGTTTTAATAATATCACGAGAGAAAGGTGTGAGACTCTTAATCTTATCTTGCCCCGGGAAATATGGGAGAGACACTCATAGTAAAGGCCAAGGGGCAAGACGGAGGGGTGGCTCTGGGTGCAGTAAAACCAAGTTGTAGAAAATAAACGCGTACACACACACACACACACAAATAGCTTGAGAGATTGACTAAGAGACTGACGATAAGAAGTAAGAAGGAGAAGATTCATTGAAACTTATAGCTTGAAGTGACGGGAAGAGTGATCACTACGATAAATCCACCAGATTTGGTTATTATAATTTAGTGTGAAAGCCTTGTTTATTGATTGTTTCTCCCCTCATCCAATGTTCACGTAGTGTCTTTTCTACGTGTGCCAGGCTTGGCTAGGTGAGCCAAATCCGTACCCGTCTCAGAATCAGAATCAGAATCACAGCATCACCACCACCATCAGCTTATCGTCGCGTAGCGTATCCACAGTTTTCTTTGGATCTTTCTTTCTTTCTCCCTCCCTGTCTTTTGTTTTTATTATTCTCGTGTATATAGGTCTTCCCTTACATCTGGATTTGGAGGATTTGGTCAACGTTTCTTTCAGTCTCACCGTCTTCCCCAATTCAATTTTACTTTGAGGGGATTTTAGATTTAGATACGGATTTGGATATATTACAGCTTTCCCTCCACTTTTTCCTAATATCTACTAAAACTGGACCATGTAGGTCCTGGATATCTAGGGCATATGCTATAGGCATAGGTATAGGTATAGGGTACGACGTGTAGTAAGAATTAGGTGTAATTATATGTAATAAATTGTGTATAAAATAATAGAACCCACCTAAGTAGTAAGTCAGTTTTTTTTATAGGAAGTAAAGATTACATTTGTAGATTTATTTACGACCAAATGCATTAATCCGTTTTATCTGTCTCTCCATGTATAGGCTCTTTTTTTGGCTACGTATGAACAGTATACAGAGAAATAATAAATTACTCCAAGTTGAAATCTGGGGGAACTAAATGTAAGTTTTAATTGCAGTTTTAAACTCGTCCGCTGTGCTTTATACTGTACAAGGATCATATTTTTATGGGTATTATAGTAGAGAACAACCACCCAGAGCTGAGGATAGTCCATGGACCATATCACCCTGTAGCAATGTATAATGTCCCTACTATACCATTCACAAGGGTATTTTGAAGATGAAACTTTTTTTTTTGAGAAAAAGCTCAAGCTTGGAAATAAAATTCCAACTCTGCGAACATAAAGAAGTACCTAGTGAAATAAATGTGTAGAGCATAATTTGTCGATTGTGGATAATGTACATAAAACGTCAGTTGAGTTGGAGTTGGAATTGGAATTTAAATGAATGCAAGTTGTACTCAAAAAATAAAATAAAATCCTAAAGAGGCTGTAAAGAAAGTCACTGACCGTCTCTTGGAGAAAGTGAAGTACCTACATTTTTCCTCCTTTCTCTTTTTTTTCTTCTTCTTCTTACTCATGAAATGAGGATTGAGTTTTTGGAAGATATTTTCTCTTTTTTTTTTTAAAATAAAAAAAAAAAGAAAGAAAGGGCTTCAACTCTCAGAGTCAAACCCAACCCAAGTCATATATACCATTCCATACTCCATCTATATATGCGCGGCTATATATGGTGTACAGTCATGGTCATATGTAATGGAGTAATGGTAGGTACTTTGGTATATATTTTTAAAATGTTAACTCACCTACACGATGATACTACAAAGTATTCTCTATTTTTCTTCTTGTATCTTCAATTTCAAGCATCTTGTAAAAGAGTGTACACATTGAGCATTGTAAGAGTGAATGTACTACTCAGCATATAGCTTTCACGTGGACGTACATATGTCACCAAAGTTGCTTGAGTCCCCAGTGACTCAAAAGTTAGACGGGTTTGTCATGAGAATCCAAAGTAGATTTTCAAATTTAATAGAATCAAGATGTGATTGTATATATAAATTTTTTAACGATTTCATGCTCACACAAAAATGTAGGAGCGTGTCAACATATTTTTTTTTCCCATCCTCCATTTCCCCATTCCCATCTCACTATCTCCATTCTCCATCTTCTTGACTGACTGTATAATGTATCTCCATTTCTACCGAGAAATAGCCGCCTCAATCCCAAACACTTGACATATTTATTCACAAAAGAATTGACTTACAACTTGTAAGATGCTCTGTCTTCAAACCCATCTCAAGACACGTTTGCATTGACATTCCTTAATTTTTTAGCGAGGAATTCCGGAGGGAGGGGGGAGGAGGAGGGGTGTAGTTCAAATAAAAAAAATATCTTTGAAATATATCGTTTTTCTTGGTCAGCATACGATTAGACAATACAAATAGAGAGCTTGATTTCAAATCCTATGGAATCCGTCTTACAATCTCAGCAAGCCAACAGGCTCAGATTTCAATCTCAAGAAAACTCTTTCAAAAAATAAGAAAAAAAGAGGAAGAATAAAGAACTCGAAGACGAAAACTTGTTCCGAAAAAAAAAGTTGGTTGGGTTAAAAAGGGAGACAAAAAATCAAAATCAAGATTTTCAGATGGTCATAATATATAAAGTCTGATAAGTTTTTCCTCTATGAAGCTATATGATGGCATGAACAAAAAATAATGTCCAAGTCCAAACACACAGGAGGAATAATACTTTGACATTGGCAATATAAAACCAAATATGTGTGATAGGTACTAGAACTAATGCTCAAACCAAAATTTGAACTAAAGTCATAGAAGAGGAGAAGAGAAGATAGAAACACGTATTACGCAATTATATATTTATACGGAAACCAAAGAGGAATTATCCACATACGGACAAGATTCACTCCCAATGAAAATGATTCTGTACACGAAAGCTACATATATTTTTTTTTGTGCGAGCAGCTTACACTCAACGGACAGAAAGGGAAATCCCTACTGAAAACTTTCAAACTTGAAAACTACTAATCCGTCTATTCTACAGTGTGTATCCACAGATAGTATAGTAGTTCCTCCTCATATAGTACATCCCCATGATAACATTACATAGTCCCTCTCTTTTTCCCCCCTTTCTTTCTTCCTTTCCTGTGTAGAGAGAGAGAGAAAGGGAAAGCGAGAACCGCAATCATAATACGTATACGTATGTACGTGTAACCTCAATGTATACATTGGTCTCGCTCGCTCTGTCCTCTCCTCAGTTTGGCTGTCTACTGTCTACATATGGCTAGTGCTGGTGGTGGGAGTGTGTGAGACGGGAAAGTTCTCTTACAAAAAGTGTAAAAAAAAATTCCATTGAATTCCATTGACATGGGCTGGAAGGGAATTCAGATGAAAATATGGAATATACCATGATACATAGCTACATAGGAAACCTACCTACCTACCTACCTTGCATAAGGAAAAAAAGGAGGGGGAAAAAATCGAAAAAAAAAAAAAAAAAAAAAGATATAGAATGACAAAGTTGGATTTTGATTTGGATTTGGATTTGTATGAATGTCTATAAATTCAAATCGTGAAAGTATTGACGTGAAGGTGAGAACAGTAATCGTACCTTTAAGAGAAAGGCGTTCGATGAGAGAATCATCTTGACATAAGACTGAGATAAGTAAGAAGAGACGGAGAAAGAAATAGAATTGGAGCAAGAGAGAGAGAGAGAAAGTGAGGGAGAGAGAGACAGAGAGAGAGAAGGATAGAGAATGGCTGGTTGGTTGATGAATGCCCTCCGGTTTGATTGTCGCAAATAAGGGCTTTCGTGGCGTCTGCGAATTTGGCTTGGCCAAAGGCAAAGCTTGATGGGTCGGTCGGTTGGTTGGTCGGTCGATGGATGTTCTTGTTGGATATGGGGAGCAGCAGTAGCGGCGGAAAGAGAGTGAGAGAACGGGAGTGCGAGTCGTGGCTTCCATTTCCATCCCAAGACTTGTCCTAGTCGGAGCATCTTTCACTCGACACTGTCGGCTCCTCCGGTTTTGCAGAACGCGGAATCAGTCGAGAGCCAAGAGTGCCTTCGCCATTTCTTCTCTTGGTTTACTCACATGCACACGGACCCACACATCTCTCCGCTTCACCCGACGAAACCGTCGCTTTCTCTCTTTCCAACTCCGTTTTTTTCCTACGCTGCCTCTCTCGTCCTCGCTTTCTCTCTCTCCTCTATGCCTCCCGCTTCCTCCATTCACATTAAACATTATCATCTCAATCTTCTCGTCCCTTCCCTCGTCCCATGTACATCTCTCACCCATCTCAATTTCAATACAACACCAATTCCAAGGCTTCTATGTAAAACTACTACTACTCTTACGACTTAGCCTATTAAAACTACACTAGAACAATCACCAAATCACCTCTCACCCACGAGGCCACTATACTTTCATCCAGTTCCAGTTCATCCAGTAATCCAGTTGGAATGTGAACAAGAAAATAGGAAGAAAGACTTTCTCAAGTTTGTACATTCTACATTTGTAAGTTGACCGTTGTACGTCTGCAATCTGGAGTATCAAAAAAAAGCCTAGTTCTAGTTTTTTTCTCGCGCATTTAGTTTACCAAAGTGTTGTGTGTTTTTTTTCTTTTTGCTGAAAAATAAAAAGAATTTACAGTTGTTCCCTATATACAAAAAAATAATAATAATACACAGACATGAAGGACTGTTCAAGGACAGAGGAATGTACTAATTTCAGAGCTGCTAACTTTGGTGGGATGTGCGATAGGAGTGCAGAGCCAGGAGGAGATGGCGAGAGAAAACAAAAGAAAAACAGAAATACCACAAAGTAGGAGGAGGAAAAAGTGCGGGATGTGGCTGGGAGTCATGTTCTTTCTCATTGTTTTTCTGTAACAAAAAAAAAGTTCATTATCCTTCATAGATAAATAAAATAAAAAAACAAAGGTTTTAAACACGGAAACATGTGCGTTCTGTGGATCGTGATTATAACATTGGCGGGAATCTGGTCACCCGCATTTTGTGGGAATCCAGATGCGAAACGTTTGTACGACGATCTTCTCTCTAATTACAATAAACTCGTCCGACCCGTTGTCAATACATCGGATGTACTCAAAGTTTGGATAAGACTGAAGCTGTCCCAGCTCATTGATGTGGTAAGTTTGTTTACTTCTCTCCCGCTCCCCCCCCCCCTCCCCACACACCCTTAAAAGAAACTTTACGAGCCCATCTTTTCACTCCTTTCAGTTATTTTCCGCGCCTTTAATTTTAATTGTTAGTCCATCATCAATATCCTCTGATTCTCCACTTTCACTTTCTTGTATGTTACGTTGGTATACATTTAATTATATAATCAATAAGCCATATAAATATAAGTAACAGTCAATGTCATAAAGCTCAAGTCACAATTAAAATACTCAGCAGCGGCAGTTAAAACTTTTTGTTTCTCCAGTCGCTGTCACTCCCTGTCCCCGGTCTGCCAAGAAACCAAGGATAATTTCAATTTTTATTTCCATTTGGATCTGTAAATAAGGCCACATAGTTCTCATTGGTGTGAGTGAGTGAGTGAGTGAGTCAGCTTCTCCCCCCTCCTAGACTTCACATTAACTTCTGCTTTTATTGTTTTTCAAATTATCTATTGACGTCTCGACTACTCATCATCATCTCACTTGCTACTTTCTCCTGTCTCCCAAGTTTAAGTCCAATTTCCCCAAAAAGTCAGAATAAGTTCATTCCCTCCACCATCCACCCAATAAGATGGTTAGCACACAGCTGGAAATCACATTTGAGCTGTAATAGGATAATGAAATGAGGCCGTATGGAGGTGGGTAGTAGGGAGATTCGATTGTTTTCTAACTGACTAAATTTGACGGCTCTGTTTCCCGTGTCTCGTCTCCTCCACTCCTCGTCTTTTTGTGTACACACAGTCCTCATTTCATGGAGTTGATACTAAAGAAAATTACAGGAAGAAGTTCATATATAGTCAATATGGTCGGTGGACTGAAAGTCGGTTAGTTATCACATCACTTTACTCTCTTACTTTCTCATTTTATTTTTTGTCTCGAGTCTGTTCCAAAAGGAAACCCTATATACTAGCAACTACGGTTCTCGTTCTCGTTCTCGGGAGGTGTGATTTGATTTTCTGTCACTTTCACCCTCCTATATTTCCTATATATATATACTAAATGTGTAGACTATATACTATACCCCTCCTTCTTCTCTTATTCTGTGTAGCTCTCAGTCTTAATAAGATCCTCGAGAGAAAGAATGAACCAACTGTCAAAAATACTTTCTAAAGACTTGTAAAGATAGTTAGAAAGTTGGGAAACTTTTGAACGGGAATGAAATGAAATGAAACACATTTTTTTCCAAATCATCGGCATCGCATCGCATCGTCCTCAACTTCGACTTTGTCTTCCTTTTCGTCCTCTGTCTTCGACTCTGACTTTGACTTTGGGGGAAGGAAAATAGTCTACCGTATCGGATGATTTCACAACTAGAAAGTTGATAGAAATGGAAATAGAAAAGAAAAGAGCTGGGAGATGTTTTGATGAAATTTGATTCTTTTTTAAACTTGGGACAAAAATATGTAATAATATATAAAATATATATATATATATTATTATAAGCATACCCTATTAGCTACCACTAACATTATCCAACTATCCAGAAATATTAAAAAGTCGGAACTCGGAACTTAATATATTATATATTCAGTTCTACTTTTTGAAAGTGAAGGACTGGATTGGTACTGGCCTCGAAACCGGCATCGGCATCGGCACCGGCTCTGGTACCGGCATCAGGACCGTTACCAGTTTGTTTTTAGCAATTGTATTGGAGTTTGTATCCAGGGAAGACGGAAGACTCATTATTAATGCATTAGATACATAATTAGGTGAAAGTAACTTTTAGGTAGAAACCCATTCCCAGTCCGTCATCTTCCACGTATGTAGTAGGTACTATATGGTAATATGGGTGCAGGTAAGGAAAGAACAGGACAAGGAGGGTGCGTAACTAAGGTTAGGAGCTAAGGAAACATGAGTTTGCCACACGCCTTGTAGCTACTTGAGATCAAGATTAGGAGGAGATGGAGAGGGAAGATGGGATATGAGGCTGCTGCTGAAGGAAAAAAGAGTCAAGTTTTTTTTTGTGTACTCCTTATATGAACTAAGTTGGTCGAACATCTGTTTCATGTTGGGGTGTCTCGGGGAATGAAATCATATGGAACACACCAAGTGGCTTCAAGTTACATGGAAAAACTTTTGACTTTTTATGTCTTACATTAGATGAACCACATAGGAAAGTGAGAGGAAAATATTCAAGGGAAGGAGAAGAGAGAGAGAGAGAGGGAGAAAAAATAGGGGTTCGCTCCATATTACATCCCTATATTATGTAGTGAGTGCACATGCCATGCTATAGTAGTGCTTTGAGATAGGCAGTTAAATAGACAAGTCCTACGTCCTACATCCTACATCCCAATATACATATGCCTTGACTAATAGTACTACGTCTCCAGTTTCAACGTCCAGCGTAGAAATTATAGTCTGTCCGAGGCCGAAATTACCTATTTGAGATACTCAAAACATGGTGGAGGGGGGGGGGAATTTTGGGTGGGGGAAAGGGAGAACTAATACTAAAAGAAAGAATTGAAAACGAGTAAAGGAAGAAAAAAAATGAGAAAAATGTGAGGGACAAAAGTTGAAAGGGGAGAAGAAAAGAAAGTAAGTAGAACAACAAGCAGTTTATATGTGTCGCTCAAGATGAATATCCGAGGAGAAAGTCTCCTCACTCTCTCTTCCTTCTCCTCAGCATCTCAGTGCTCAACGCAAGACAAAAACTCAATATGTATCTCGTCGGATGGGAGAAAGATACATGAGTATTTATTGTGCGAGAACCATAAAAAAAAGGAGCGCAACCAGACAAAAATATTGGAGCCTTCCACCTTTTTACACTTTCTCTCGTAAATGGGAGAAGCAGTTGTGTACACACTGTGCATATGTATCAGTGTAAGAGAACCTCATATATATATTGTCTCCCTGCCCCTGGAACTGGAACATAGTGTGTTCAGTGGTAGTAGCCGCGACGACGGCGGCTTGTTAGAGAGGGTGTTGAGTTTTCTTCTGACCATCTATTTTTTTTTCAACTCTAAAAAAAGTCGTGGGCCTGCGAGGAAGTTGGAATTACTTAGAGTTCCACGTGCTCAAGTCTTTCACTTCCTCTCAACTCCTGCTCAATACTCTCCCCTTACTTTGTTTAGACAGACACGACGTCATAGTTTACATGTAACATCTACAAGTACAAAAAATAAAAGTGCCTACCTCCACACTTCTCCCACGGCTTTCCATTTCGTTTTTTTTTCTCGTCTTGTTCAATCCAAATCCATCACCCGACGGTGGACAGGTAGAAGGAGTGAAGGAGTTGAGTGTGTGTGTGTGTGTGTAGGAATAATGTTGGTTGGTAGATTCGTTCGTGGGTTCCAGATTGTTGGTTGGTGGGTATGGGTAGGTAGGTGAAAGGCACTAAGTACTTGTATTCCATTCAACTGGAAAATAGGACGAAAGGGAAAGGAAGTGAAAGACAAGAGAGCGAGGTAAGAATAAGATGAGCTGGAGCACTCGTATCCCAGCGACACGCATGTATAGAGTGATGAGAGCAAGTGGGTATAGGTATCTAGTAGAAGCAGCACCATCACCAACCTCGCACCATGGGTGACTAGTTGAAGAGAGAGAGAGAGAGAGCGAGGAAGAGAACTCAAGAAGAGTCTAGACTCCAAGTTTGCACAGTGGATTGAGAATCCCTAGAGTGATATTGATGAAGTCGTTGTAATCCCATCAGATAGGGTCGTACACTTTCCTTATTATAGAAATTTGGTTGAGGGAGAATCATTTGTTATTTGATGAAGCTCAGGGTATGAACAAAAATTCCGGGGCTATTTCCACGGAATTTAGCTGGAAAAATGTATCTGTATGTATTGATCTACATGAGGGAGCGAGTGTGTGAAATTTCCCACGCTGAGGTTGGGCCCTACTAATTCCCCCGCCCCTCTCCTCCCCACACTATCAAGTATATACTCCCTGTCCTGTATATACTCAAAGTAGCGGGGTCGGGGGGGGGCTATATGTGTGCTGATCGCTAGTTTTGGTGTTGATAGTCCTGGAACTAGGACAGTTGTTATTATTGGTGTAATACGGTAATGCATCATGGCCTGGTCTGGTGCTGGTGCTGTTGGTATGGAGCTTGCTCATGCATTTTTAGTCTTACGAGAAGGGGAAATGGAGATAGAGGGGAGAAGGAGAGAGAGTTTAGGTTAATATTAATATTAATATGCTCGGAGGTATGAGTAGACTCGGGATATGGATATGGAGTAGACATGCTGAGATGAGAAAGTGTGGAGCGCTCCGTACAGTGCTCCTACTTGAAAGAAATGATCAATTTTTCCATACTGCACCCCGCCAAGTCATGTTTACAGAGCTACTACACATGTATGGATCCTTCCTTTCCCCTGTCACCGTAGCAGTGGCCGTAGTCGTAGCCAGAGCCAGAGCCAGGCGAGACTCAAGGCGAGGATCCGTGGCTTGTGTATGTATGTGTGTAGACAGGTCCCTCCTCTACTGTAGGTGCGGCGGCTGAGTTGAAGGACGGGAATTGAAATGAAAAGGAGAAGGAGAAAATGTGAAGTTGCTTTTCTTTCAGCATGACTTATTTCTCTGAGTTGAGCCAGAAAGGGCTCATCGTTAGTTCTCGTCAAAATTCTCCTCTATAACTTTGTGAGTAAAATAGAGGTGACGGAAATCCAGAATAGTAATGAATTAAGAGAGCTGAAGCAGGACGTTGATCGGTAGACGGAAACGAAGCACCATAGATAATGTTTACTGCCTCCACCTAGATATCTCGACGATGAACATGAATTGTAGCATAATCTCCGCTCTCCCTCCTCAAACCTTTCTAACCTCCACGCTCCTACTTCTATACTTCTCCGCACTCCACTCGTACACACCTAAATAACCATCCTATAAATGGGAGCGGGACGAGAGAGATGTGTATCTATAGTGTCTAGTCTGAGTGCTGTGGGGATCTAAGTATCTAAATCTAAGTATTTATGTAATACGTATGTGATATAGATTAAGTCATGGAGAAAATTAAGCCTCTCTTTCTCTATCTCATATCCCCCTCTCCGTCCCCGTCCCCTGACGGGGTCTTGGTGTCCTGCCCTCGCCCCGACCGTCGCTTCCTCATAGAGAGGCCCATGAACATGACATTCCTTATCTGTCCCTCTTATAAAATGATGAGCTTGACATTGACTGATACTATTGAACCATTTTTAAGATTTGCATCGATCGTGTCTTTGTGTCATTTCAGAATCTCAAGAACCAGATCATGACCACCAATCTATGGGTCGAGCAGGTACTTATTACAACCTCATCATTTTTTCACATTTTTTTCTCTTCTTCTTCTTCTTCTTCTTTAATCATCTAGTAGCCCGGAAACTTAAGAGGACGGAAGTGCTATGGGCTTTCTCTCGCTATGCTTCTGTGTTTGTATGAATGCATGTGTGTGTGTGTGTGTGGCAGGGATCCTTGAATGTGGGTGCACGTCCAGACATAGCTCACTACTCGTATCATCAATTATTACTACCGCAGAGGCAGGGAGAGAGAGAGAGGCAGAGCACAAGCTTCTCTTCACCGCCCAAAATTCCCGGAGTAAAATGCGACGTGTAAGATTAAATGATGCACAACCGTCTACACAAGTTAACTAATGGCTAATGAGGCTCTGGGCTCCATTCATTTCACTAATTACTTCAATAGTGATTTATCAGGCTGACTTGGCTCTTTACTCGGTTTGAAAATTTCACTAGAATGTCTCTGTATCTTTAAACATACCTCACATATATAATTTCCCTCCTTCACATCCCCCACTCTACATACACTCCAGACCAGTTTTTTTCTCTCATCTTCTCTCTTTCTCTCTCTCTCTCGTGAAACTTCAAGATTGAAATGTAAAACTAGTCTTTACTTTACTTTACAACCTCCTCTCCAAAACTCCAACTCCAACTCCGACTCCCCATCCAGATCCAGAATGAGATTCAGCTACACAAACTACAGCCCTCTACTTTCTCTCTCTCTCTTCCTCGCTCTCTGTCTGTCTGCGTACCATTCTGGAAAGAAGAGGACCCATAGAAACATAAGTATCCCAAACCATTCATCTCCATCTACTTTTTTTTTCTACTTTTTTTTTATATATATTTCCACTATTTTTTCTCTAGCTTGATTTTTTTTCCCTCTTCCTTTTCATAGATTTTTTGTTGCACCCATGCCATGAAGCTCTCATTTGGTGATGAAAGCCGTTTCTTTAATAACACGTCATTCTCGTGAAATTTCATCCATGGGAAAATGGGGAAGTTAAAGAGAATCAGAGTTTTTGAGCGGCAAGAGTAAAAAGGCTCCACTCAGAGGGACATGGAGAGGATAAGGCTGGGTGAGTGAGTGAGTGAGTGAGTGAGTGGGTGGGTGGGTGGGTGGGTGGGGAGAGGAGGGGAGGGGGAAGGTTGCTTGGGTGGGTAGGAATGAGTGGCATAAATCATCATTAATGGACATGCCTTTACTTGGGCGCTATCATCATATATAAAGCGCAAGCAAAATTGCGGTTGGGTTTCAATGAATGCATATACATGTTGTAGTTGTAGTCTCTCTCTCTCTCTGCTTTTTCTTGTCGTCGTCGTCACACACAATGCTGCTGCTTTGTAGATTTTAGATGTAAAGAGTAAAGACTGAGCGTTCTGGTCTGGTCTAAGTTTTTCGGTGACAGCCGCCGTTTCTACAAGACAGACAAAGACTTGTGCCAGATGGAAAATAAAATAACATTTGTTAGGGAGACAGAATGGGAGAGGGAGAGAGAGAGAAAGGAGTACAAGCCCCAATGCGATTTCGTAATAGAAACGCGTATTTAACAAATTATTCTTGTTCTCTTTCTCTATACACTGAGCACATTTGGGAGGAAGTAGTACAATCATTCTAATTTTCCAAAATTGTAGACGACGAAACATTCTTATTATTAGAATATTGGTTAAGTGTGTCTTAAGACGAGGACGGTGGGCTCCAAGTTTTCAGAGTTTCTCTCTCTCTCTCTCTCTTGTGAGTTCCTTCCATTCTCCATCTTGAGACTTTAGATCCAGATCCAGATGCCAGAGAGACTGAGGAGAGGATGAAAAGTTGGGACGTGGATTATGTGGTGATAAATTGTGACAAACTACTGTATTCTCCATTCCTTGTTATTCGTCACTTTTTACTTCACTCTCT
>JAQFZE010002991.1:0-13405 GCA_034695245.1 Dicyrtomina saundersi | reverse complement strand
TTTTATGTATTTAAAAAGTTCAAAATATTTTTTAGGTATTTTTGAAAAGTGCAAAATATTTTTTAAATGTTTTTGAAAAGTGCAAAATATTTTTTAAATGTTTTTGAAGAGTGCAAAATATTTTTTAAATGTTTTTTAAAAGTGCAAAATATGTATTGAATGTTTTTTAAAAATTCAAAATATTTTTTAAACGTTTTAAAAAAGTGCAAAATATTTTTTTAATGTTTTTGAAAAGTGCAAAATATTTTTTAAATGCTTTTTAAAAGTGCAAAATATTATGAAATGACAAGATGTTTTACGATTTATTTTCGTTTTCCATCCCAATTAATTGTACCTTGTTAAGTTTGGCAATTATTTAATTTGTAAATTTTGTATTTTTTACACTAAATTATGCAGAAACTAATTCTGGCATTTCATTGAAAAAACAATTATGCGTGAAACAAAGACATGAAAACGGCTACGGCCGTAAGCAAGTGAATTGTATGTGCTACAAACATTTTACTATTACGTTTACTGTCCCGTATTTTTAAAGAAATCTCCCTTCCCTCTCCCCTGTCTCCAAAAAACCCAAAACTGTAACTCTAAATTGAAGTATCTAAAATGTAACGGAGCGCGATATGTGGATGGCAATAACGTAGGAATGGGAAGTTAAATGTGAAACAAATGCGAAGAGAAAGCAGGGAAAGTAAAATCAAGGGGTAAACGTAATGACTTTAGAGATTGATTTCACTTTCACTTTGATGGTCTCACTGTACCATACCACACTATATAGCATCACATCACTACCAGGCACAACATGAACATAGGCCCACTGTTAAATTTTGTTTTGTAACATTTTTTCTTCAGACTTTTTTTTCTGGTACTATAATACTCTATATAAAAGTACACTATACAAAGTACAGAGTACAGAGTACGATACCAAACGGACGGAGGGACAGACAGACGGACAGACAGACAGCTGAGCTGAAGGAGTAGTTAAAAGCAAAGTACGGATGGATAATACACATGTACATATTGAAAGTCCAACAGTTAAATATCCTGTGATTTTTTTTTCTTGTTTTTTTTCATTGATTTTGATTTCAATCTGTATTTTGATCCGAGTCAATTACATTCAAGATGAATTTAGGAGAAAAAAAGGAGAAAGAAGAAAGTCTATTGGAAAGTATATCCTCGGATTTCTGAAGCAATGGACTTTACATTGTAGGAATTTCGTGGAGTGAGCTGTAAATTCAATTTACGGGAGAAAAATCAGATAAAAAAAACCATGTTCAACGTCTCAATCAGTCTTAATTTTAAAGTGCGTTTTAACTTCTCTTTGAAGACTTTCTTGCCAATTTATTTTATCGTAAGTTGGAATCACTATTTTAAGTTTACTACTTCCTGATGATTCTTTTGCGTATTAGGGATCGTCCATAAATGATGTCATCTAAATTATCACTATTTTACAACCTACCCACTCGTGTCATCATAACTTTAGCATTACGTAAATGGCTGTCTTTAAGAGATTTAAGACAGTACATATGTCATCAATACCCGACTATATAAACCCACTCACTTTACCCATGACATTATTTACGGACCACCCCTTTTATTAGTTCTGTAGTCTTTTTTTTGGAGTTTTTGGTTTAAACTTGAAACGCAATAACAGACTGTTGACTGTTAATATGTATGGAGATTCTACAATATTCTATATATTAGGTGCGCTTTTCTTAACTTGAACCAAGGTTACTTTTGCTTTTAGTATTTTCCTGTACGCTTTTGTAGCATGAATTTTTGCCAACATTATGCGACACACTTAACGGAAACGGTAGTGACAATAAGAAAGAAAAGCAATTTTAGCGCTGAATTTTTGTACAGTTTCAAATGTTGCTATTTTTGTAATTTCTTCAATAATCTCTGAGCGCAGCTGTTTCATTTCCAAATGGTCAAATTCAAAAAATACTCAAAATAAAAAGAAAACATACACACGAAAATCAGACGCTAGTCCACACGATGACAACAGAGGGATGGACGGTGGATATGAGGAAAGTATTTTTATTGAAGGTGCAATACGAACCATTCACAACCATTAAACCTTAAGGCAACTATTTAATTAGCAGAGTAATTCCTTCCAATGTAGACTCCTTAATCCTAAATATTTTTTGAAGTTTATGTAATTTTTCAATATCTAACTGACTATTTATGAAAGAGCAAAATTTCCCAACTTTGCCTTTTTTGAAAGTTGGAAGTTTCTCAATTTTGCGTTTTTTGAAACTGCAAAGTTTCTCAATTTTGCGTTTTTTGAAAGTGCAAAGTTTCCCAATTTTGCGTTTTTTGAAACTGCAAAGTTTCTCAATTTTGCGTTTTTTGAAAGTGGGAAGTTTTTCAATTTTGCGTTTTTTGAAAATGCAAAGTTTCCCAATTTTGTGTTTTTTGAAACTGCAAAGTTTCTCAATTTTGCGTTTTTTGAAAGTGCAAAGTTTCCCAATTTTGCGATTTTTGAAAATGCAAAGTTTCCCAATTTTGCGTTTTTTGAAACTGCAAAGTTTCCCAATTTTGCGTTTTTTGAAAGTGTAGAATGCTCGAATTTTATTTGATGTTGCTGAAAATTGCAAAATGATGTAGTTACGTGTTTTTTAAAAATTGCGAAATGTTCTAATTACATGTTTTTTAAATTGGAAAATGTTGTATCATATTTTCAAAAATTCAAAAGTAAACTATAGCTTTTTAATACTGTTTACTAAATACCGTAAAGCTCATAATAGAGGCTGGGTTTCGTAGGAACTGCATATAGCACGTATTGTTTCTTCCCCATTACCCATATCACAGTGTGTTGACCCCGTATCTAAAACCAAAACAATTTAGTATCCGTAATATCCAATGCGGATTGAATAAAGAATATTTCCACTCAATTTATATAACTCCCAAAATGGAAACAAATATCGACGAAAATACAAAACACTATCCGGGCAGTGGGCCGTACAGCAGTAGTCTTTTTTGCTTGTGAATGAAAATGAAATGCAGAATAGATACGAGACAACGAGACCAGCCTGTATAGTCAGTACTGACCAGTTCATACTGCATATAGTAAAATTTTGTCCTGTGTTTATTACCGAAACCGAAACCGAATCTGCAACATATTGTCACTAAGCCGTTACCCGGTCCGGTCCGATAGCGTTCCCATATAGTCCCCTTGTGTTGCAATACATAGCGCTAAATAGAAATAGGCCCATTGACTTTACTTTTCTGTTGAAGAGGTCCAGTCACTATTATTGGCTACTCGTACTGTCCACTGTCGACTGCCATTGCCCATTAACACGGGTTCCCAGTTATTGTCACCAAGTTTAATGATGTCAAGTGCTCACATTATGGCCTCCCTTCGTCTACGGCAGGACCTACCATACTTAGCTATTTGAATTAACAGTTCGTAACCACCATGTCCTGAGTGAAGAATCTAAATCAGCCATTTCTATCTTTAGCAAAAGTGCAAAATGTTCTATTTACATGTTTGTGAAAAGTGCATAAATGTTCTATTTACATGTTTTTTGAAAAGTGTAAAATTTTCTATTTACATGTTTTTGAAAAGTGCAAAATGTTCTATTTACATATTTTTGAACAGTGCAAAATGATCTAATTACATGTGTTTTTTTCAAATTGCAAAATATTCCTTTTAGATGTTTATATAAAGCATACAAAAAAGTTGTATTTACTGCATATATATTCAAATACTACGCGTGTCGTGTCTCTAATAGAACACGCGTCTGTTATTTAATACAACGCTATGCTTTAACATTAGGTAACGCGGGTCTTTAATACAACTCGCGGGGGAAAATCTCCGAGTGTTACTAGAACGTGGGTTGTTGTATTAAAAGAATTAATTACAGTGTGTTTTTAAATTGAACATACCGTAAAGCTCCAAATAGAAGCCGGGTCTCCAATACAAGCCGGTCTCTAATAGAGGCCAGTGGTTGTCCCATAAGCAGTAATGTTGTTTTTTTCAGCTAAAATTTGGTATTTTACTGAACAAAAAATTCAATTTAAATTTTAAAGTATTTGAACATGCATTCAATAGGATCAAGATATTTTAACTTTGTTTTGCAGATAGCGCATTTTATTTTTAGTTAAAAATGGATATTGTTCATTTTGAGTCTTCACTGACGATATACATATAACGTACACTGCTCCTGTTATACTGTCACTCTGTACTCTGTAGTACAGCTACAAAAAGCTATAAGGAAACTTTTACTTTAATATTTTGGAAATTCTCGGCTACAGTGATATTCTCAGAAAAATCTCCAATCTACTGCAAAGTTCTTTTTCTTACACGTTGCTTAACACAAGTACCACATTCTTGTTGAGGACTAATACACATATACACCATAACGAAATGGGCTATGATATTGTTATAGTGTAGTGTTTTAGCTGTTTTTTTTTGTTATTTATTTATTTTTGCAATGGACTTGAGGACCAGTGGTCAAACGGTCAAACCATCTCCAGCTCGAGCCAATGACCAATCCAAATCCAATGTCATGGAAAGCATAAGATGTATACATAAGAAGAGAACGAGCACAATATGGACTTTATGACCACACAGATATCTCCTCCTTCATTTTCATTGAATGTTCTCAGCTGGCAATTTTACCGGTACCGGTACCGGCGACCCGTACCGAGCTTTAAGCAGGGCCGGACGATGGAATTGTTTTTAGGCAGCAATTTCTTTTCATACAAAAACGGCTATTTTGATTTTATTGATGGTTTTCTTTTGTTAAGTAAAATGTTGTATTTACATGTTTTAGAAAAGTGAAAAATGTTACTTTTGCTTGATTCAGAAAAGTGCTCAATGTTATATTTACGTGTTTTGAGAAAAGTGGAAAATGTTTTATTTCCATGTTTTTAAAATGTACAAAAAAATTTATTTTGCATGTTTTTGAAAATTCAAAATATTCTATTTACATATTTTTGAAAAGTGCAAAATGTTCCATTTACATGCTTTTTGAAAGTTCAAGCAGCGGGGGCTGCATGCGCTGGCCGCATTATATACGGCCCTGGCTTTAAGTGCCATAGTCTGGTCCCCTATTTACACATTCTACACTCTACTATTCTATACATGGACAGACGTCAAGAGTATTTATTTGGAAAAGTTGAAGTTGGTCGCCATATACTTAAAGACAAAGAGGCCTCCATGAGGTCATATCCTATCACAGGGCGGGAGTCAAGTGCGACGAGGAAAGTGTTCAACTTTTATAATTTCCCCCAAATTTATAGCCACTTGTCCCCACATTCATCTTTATCAGGAGGAGAGCGGAAGCCCCATTACTCTGCACTCCGGACTCTGTCCTCTTGTCCTTTATTTTCATGGGCATTAAAAAGCATATGAGCGACGTACTTACTCACCAACGCCAACAACAACTTCAATTTTTCTGACTTGGTAACTTGTGACTTCATATTACATAACTAGAGCAGCACTGAAGAGTTTTTTGGCAAAACGGGTCAAGTCTATTATCAGAGACAATTATACTGGACAACGAATAATGAATAAAAGGTGACAGGATTATTTTTTTAACTCAATTTTTTCTACAGGTACTGCAACTGACGAAGCGTTATTTTAAATAGTTTGATAAATCTGGACTGACTCTGGAATTTTTTAGAAAATTTTGCAAAATGTTAATTTGTGGACTTTTTCCGTTTTCCGTCAATTTTTAATTTTTACCCAGAGCGGCACGCCTATGGTTTGACATGGTTCATTCGTATTCCAAGGGGCCTTTTTACTCCCCCCCCCCTCCTACCTGCCACCCTGGTTCCGACGTCTCTGTCAGGGTTGATCCATAAATAATTTCAACCAAATTTTTACCTATTCATAGTTTATAACCTCACTTAGTTTATAAACAACGTTATACTGATTATTTACGAAGTGGGACTAGATTTATAAAACCAATCAAAAATTTCAATATATTTTTTTTATGAAACCTAACAACCTGAAAAAGAAGTTGACAGAAAACAGTTAAAGTTAGGATGCTAGTTTGGCGGCAAAACATTTTTGAATTTACGAAGTTAGCATTGCGTAAATGGAGAAACTCACTTTTTTCAACTCACCAGCCGGATGTCAGTTTTCATTCAAATTTCAAATAGTAGTGCTTGTTAGGTAGAGAAAACAATGCTCTTTATGGAACTGTTTTTGAAATTTTTTTAAAACAACATTTACGGTTTCAATGAATTTTCAAAGTCTTAGTTGTATTTATTTTCACCAGCCATAGTCTTAGTCGGAGTACGCCGCAGAAATTTCTCTTCGCGACTTCGCGCTTATAAGAATAACCATTGCTGTATTAATGAAATAACTATACTTCATAGATCATCTTTTAGCGTTACTAAAATTATTTTGCGCCTTTGTTGAAGTCAATATATTCGCTAAACCTCAGCATCTACTTCGGACCCTAAATCGTACCCTAAATCGTGCGAAAATTGCCGGATTTTTTGTTTTCTACTCGATTGCTCTTCAGCATTTTCTTCTACTTTAGTGAAGTTCGTTTTTTTCAAAACCACTACATTTCTGCTCATATTGATAGTTAAAATTTATAAGGACAAGGACAGTTCAAAGTATGTATAAATCCAGTAAGGTTGAAATCCAACACACAAATGAAGTGAAACAAATAAATATATTATGCGGAGCTTATCCTTGACTGACGTCATTAAAGAATACAAGTATTCTTAGATTTTCGTTTCAACATTACTTACCATCAGGCACAATTATTTTAATTTGGTCGTTCCACTGAACTACTTCAATTATACTCTGTATAATAAATTAATATTCATTGCAAATTAAACTAATCCATTCTCTGAAGATATACTTGTATTCCACTGAAGCACTCAAATATCACTCTATTATTTATGTAACCTTGGTTAAGGAGAAGCTCGTGTGACTACTTAGTTAAGTAACTTACAATTAGTATTAGAAAACATTGATAAGAGGTCATTCGTAAATGACGTCATCGAAATATCCAAGTTTTTAGGAACTTGTTCGTCCACAGCTCAACTGTTACGTGAATGGATATGTTTAACATGGAATGTCATCAACATTTAAAAGTCCCCGTGACATCATTAATGTAAGATCCCTAACAATGATTGTGCTTAACGCTCTACAAAATGAACGTCACTTGGAATTTTTGCATAGTGTACGATCAATTGAAATTTACCTACACTTTAAACCAGACGATGTTCTCGCAAAATTTCTTACAGAAATTGGAAAACATTTTAATTTTACTCTATATCGAACATCAGAGCATCACTCGTACAATGATATTTCCACATTTGGATTGAATCGCAATACAAACACCTTCAGTCCGCTGAGGCACAGTGTCTTTTATGACAATTGGGAATTTTTTATTATTTATGGGTCACGTGAAGAAATGCAAAACGAATTGTGTTTTGCGGACCTTTTGGCCCCATTTAAATTGTATGTTTGGCTCGCACTTGCACTATCTACTTTACTGTACATTTGTTTTTTAAAAGTGCTCTACACAACTCAATACATGGGCTTGAGTTTATTTGCTGCCTTTTTAATTGCACTTGGTCCGTTTTTAAACCAATTTAGAGCCGTTACTACTCCTCAAAGGGCAGGCATTCACACCAACTGGATTTTGGTTGCATTTTTTATTGGTAATTATTACCTGACAGAACTACAGAGCAGTGTGACGGTGCCGGGTCAGTTGGAATCTAACAAATCGTTTCAGGATTTAATTAACGAAAAATACAAGTTTGTTCACGGCACTCCGGAGCAGTCTTATTTCTTTTTCAAGGAGTATGAAGACGTGTATAAAGATTTAAGTAAACTAAAAAATCCGAGGTTAGCAAAAATTTCTCGATGGCACAAACACCTCAAAAATAATTTTGGCGGCAATTTACAGAGTAATGATGATTATAGAAACGTTTTTAGAGGAGAATTTCTGAGAAATTTGGAACCCAAAGCTCTGATTTATAGAACCGATGAAGTTGCGTCACAATTAAAAGTCCTTCCGGGACTTCTTGGAGTTAACTTGTTTATCCTCAAAGAAACGTTTTACAAGCATCGGTTGGAATGGTCTTTCAGAATGGTGAACGGAGAGGAACCAATAAAAGCATTTAAAAATCTTGTGAGTACTGGTGTTTGGAAATACTGGTGGGATTTAAGGGACGCTATGGTAGAAAAAGAGAAAATAAATAATTTAAGAATGTTGTGGACGGAAGAAGAAGAAGAAGCTGTTGACAAATTTGAGGAAGATTCAGAGGATACAGAAGAAGAGTATCTACAAAATGAAGTTGGAGACAAGCGGAAAAAGAAGGAAGCTAACTTATGGGAAAATATTAATGTACTTACTTATGGAAAGTTGATGAAAGAGAAAACAAGAGTCAAGTTAAATGATTCCCTCACCAAAGCCGCATGCTATTGCTTGCTTTTAGGATTTTTAGCTGGAATTTTAAGATTTATTATTGAGTTGTATTATGAGCATAAAACAAGGGCTAGAGCCCTTGTTTAATAGCAGCCTTAACAGCAAAATTAGGCATTTTGAATTTGCCGCCAAATTTTAGTTTCAATTTACAGGTTTTAAATTAGGGGAAGCAGTTAAGCCGCAAGATGTGTTTTTAGTTATCTTATCTCTTATTTATATTTAATTTCTGTAATACACCCAAAAATTCAAAATTTACATTTTTGAATTTCCCGCTAAAACATTAAATATTGTGTTAAATGAAGGTTTTGACCGGTAACTCAGTAAACTTACACAAACATGATATACCATTCAAGCGGTAACGATTATGCAAATCTAAATACCTTAGTGTGCACGCACGATAGTTATTAGTTTTTAAATGGCTTGGAAAAAACATAATTAAAAATTTAAAAAGATTAACGGATTTTGTCGAGTGATATATCATTTAAAAGCTCTTAAAAAATAAAAAGACCTTTTTTTTTGTTTTTTGATTGTGACCCATACAGCACGTTTTAGGCGAAATTGAAAAATTACAAGACCGTTGTCTTGGAAACGTTTTGTTATAATGGAGGCGCATTCTGTTATTTGAATTCTACTAGTGACTACCTTTCGAATGATATATGGCTCGATGAAATTGGTGTAGTATTGCAAAATTTTCAAAATTCCGGTAAATTATGTAGATAGGTAGTAATAAAAACATACCTTACTGATTAAAACTGATGAATAAAGGGCAAGATTTAAGTTCTAGTTAATAGATCACGTACAGCAAATAATCTTATTTTTGAAAAAAATGAACTTGACCCGTTTTGCCAGGAAACTCGTCAACCAGTATGATATATGGCAATATGAAACTACCGAGATATGTACGACTGACGAAAGATGCAACCTTCTTATGAAATATAAAAATATTACGTATGTATATACAAGTACAGAGAGAGAGCACATTGGTCGTAGTCGTATGGCGTCCGTTATAATAGCTGTAAATAAATTGTAATGTTGTGTCGTCTGTGATAATTATATAGTGGGCACCTAAGTAGGTAGGTACCTACTTTAATTTTTATTTTCCTAACGTGTATTATATTTTGTCATTTTTTTCTTTAAAGTAATTTTAGTGAGGATTATAGACGGACATTCGGTTTATTGGGTGCTGAAAGAAAGGACGTAAAAAGTATTTTATATTTTCTTTATTATGAGGTGACATGTCAAATTGTTAATAAAATTTTGTAGTGCCATTATATGAGATTTTTAAAGCACATAATACAATAAATTATGAGCATGGCATCGCCTTTTGAAAATTAAGGGTAATGGACATTTGTTGGACATTGGGATGGTCCATAAATGATGTCAACCAAATTTGTCACTCTTCTACACACACACACACACACACACACAAACAAAAAACTGGGCCATGCCATGCCATATACCAACTACCCACACAATAATAATTCTAAATAATAAAGTCTAATTTTGTCAGATTAGAAATTAGAATGGGTAAAATACATAGAAGTATCCGGTTGGTAAATGTCTATATGAGTGGAAATAGTGGAACTAATACTGTACAAGTTAAAGGGGGAAAAGGAAGGAAGTGAAGGATGGTTGAATCTCACTGATTTGAACATCTCCAGAGAATTTAGGAAAGACTCGGTACACAATATACAGGCAGACAACTGCACGCTACACCTCATAATATTCCCGTTTGAAATTGCGGGAGATGTAAAAGATGAGGAGAATTACAGATTACAAGAGAACAGAGATACTGATAGACAAAAGTGTAAAAGTAAGTAGAGCAGATTCCTGGAGCGTACACACAGTATTTAATTTACTAACCTACAAATTCATTGAGGTGGAATAAACCAAAGTCAGACTCGCATCCTGATCCTCATAATATGAATATTGTCATTCCTTTTAAATTCCTTATCCCAGTCCCCCATTTCTCTCATTTATTTCTTGTGCTATATTTCAACACAGATAATATGTGTGTCATTTAGAGATACAGGGTGGCTCCCATTTCCGCAGTAGCAGTCTAAATATGTATGTAGTTTAAAATATGAACTCACGAATAACTCGTCCCCTAGGGGCGAAAAATAAAACAGCAGATACGAGACCTTAAGGGGCATTGTGTGGGGACGAATTATTTGTGTGGAGACGAATTATTTATTTGGGAACGAATTATTCGCGTGGAGACGAATTATTGATGTGGACACGAAATATTCGTTTAGGGGCGAATTATTCGCTTGGAGACGAATTATTGGTGTAGAGGCGCGTTATTGGTGTGGAGACGAATTATTCGTTTGGAGACAAATTATTCGTTTGGAGACGAATTATTCGCACACCCTGTTGAAATCTAAAACCGCGCAAGTATTAGTTGATGCATTTTAAAACCTCGCAAGTCGAAAATCTGGTTTAATCTGTGTAAATCTTTAGAGTGAATGAATATGTACATAATATAATATACATATACTATGTGACGAAAGGGAAAATCTGTGGTTGTCTGTAGTTAGAAAATAAAGATGAAAATCAGAGTTGGTTTTATAGAATGTGTTTGAATTTGTAATTTGTTCAGAATATGCTGGCAATATATAATATATGCAGTGCATGTTTTGCTGTATTTTGTCCTACGCTGAATTGCATTGAATTGTACACGTTGACAATGTTAAAAGAGTCTCCGCCTCTGCCTGTGCGGGAGGAAGTGTACCGGAAGTTTGACTTGAAGGAAGAAATTAAGCATTTTCACCGCCTGTCACATGTGAGGCCTTTATTTTTATGAGTAATGTACATATCACCTATGAAGAATCAAAATGAGCCATATCTAATTTAAGCTATAGAATAAAAATGATCTATCTATTGCAACAAAAAGTACAAATGAGATGTGGATTTGAGTAAATTGTTAAATACGAGATTTTTGAAAAGTGCATAATAATGTTCTATTTGAATGTTTTTTGTGGATATAGTGCATCAAATAGCTTTTAACAAATATAAATATATCGTGAGTGAAGACACAAAAATGACCCATATACAATTTAAGCTAGAATTAAAAGGAGCTATGTCGTGAAATTCTTTAAAAATTAATAAGAATATAATGCGTAAAATGTTAATACGAGTTTTTTGAAAGGTGCAAAATGTTCTATTTACATGTTTTTTGAAAGGTGCAAAATGTTCTATTTACATGTTTTTTGAAAGGTGCAAAATGTTCTATTTACATGTTTTTGAACAGTGCAAAATGTTCTATTTACATGTTTCTGAAAAGTGCAAAATGTTTTATTTACATGTTTTTGAAAGGTGCAAAATATTCTATTTATATGTTTTTTGATAGGTGCAAAATGTTCTATTTACATGTTTCTGAAAAGTGTATATTGTTCTATTTTTGAAAAGTTTAGTTGAGTTTAGTTGAGTTGTTAAGTTTTTGAAAATTGCATAATAATATTCTATTTACAAGGTTTTATGATCATGATATTTAAATGCTTTCAGTAGATAGTGCATTTTATTTTTAGATAAAAATGGAAATGGCTCATTTTGATTCTTCACAGGCAAATATCCTACATAATATATGCTATACCTACTGCGCGTGAAGTACTAATGCATAAGGGTCGTCCATAAGTGATGTTACCCCAATTGTCACTATTTTTGAACCCACCCAACTCCCAATCACACTTTACCATTACATGAATGGATATCTTTAACATAGCATGTTATCAGTACCCTACTATAGATCCACTTTGACCCTACCCTACCAATGACATCGTTTATGGACGATCCCTAAATACCTTTTGACTTTCCCATTGCCATTCATCAACGCATAAATATAATTATACATATATATATGTATGTAGTAGCATACAAAATTTTTAGCGGTAGGCTGGAGAATGTACAGGGCCGGATAATGCGGCCAGCGCATGTAGCGGCCGCATGTACAAAAATGAATATTTTTGTACATTTCAAAAACATGTAAATAAAACATTTAACACCTTTCCCAAAACATGTAAATAGAACATTTTGCGCTTTTCTGAATCAAGTAAAAAGAACATTTTAAACTTTTGTAAAACATGCAAATACAACATTTTGCTTTAGCAAAGAAAACCATCAATAAAATCAAAATGATATAGTTTTTGTATGGAAACAAATTGCTGCCTAAAAGTAATTCCTTCGTCCGGCCCTGAAGTATAGAATGGTGCTGTAGAAGGCAGAACTCATTGTATTGTGAATAACTTAACTATCCTACTCTGGTTTTGGTTGCGGCAGTTGAGCGAGCGGAATCCGGAATCTCATCCGAAAATCTAAATTCAAAGAATAATGAGTTCCCCGAATTTGGAATGATGATGGATGTAGAGGCTGCAGTGGAAAGAGCGGAAGAAGAGATGCGGTGGAGTCGCTTAGGTGGAAAAGCAAGACGGATGTTGTATATTAATCTGTATCGCAATCAATGCAAAGGCTCCGCTGTTTATATGGTGCATGGCTCTGAATCATTTATAAAGTTATAAACCAACTGTAATCAAAAGTCGCTTTTTTGTGTATATTTTTATAAGCGGATTTAATTTATTGGGATTAGATTCAATGCCAAACTGTAACATTTGTACATTTTTATTCGTTTTTTAAAAGTTAGTATTTTGAGTTTCTTGGTATTTTTTGGACCTATGTAATGCAGAAACAAAATCTCATTTGGCTCCTGTATATTCACGAAACAGTCTCCTTAAATTTAAATAAATAATGTGTACTTATTTCTTCTGCTTACATTTCGTATATGAACTGCAAGAGACTATCGTCTATTTTTTAAAATCGTACACAGACCACGCGGACCTATGATAGTGGACGGGCTTGTACATATTTTAGAAAGTACGAAAAATATGCTATTTTACACTTTTTTTAAAATTTAAAATATGCTACTTATACCTTCTTGAAAGCAAATAATAAGCGATTTACGCCTTTTAAAAGTAAAATATTTTTGAAAGTATTAAATAATCCATTTATAC
>JAQFZE010002990.1:0-13407 GCA_034695245.1 Dicyrtomina saundersi | reverse complement strand
ATATCATTTTAAAGCCCATTTTAAATTTTTTAGGAGGAATGTTTTTTTTAAAACGCGCTTTCAAGCAAGTTCAAAAGTTTTACGATCGCACGTGGACATAATTAGATTCAACTTAAATCATTAACGTTCAAATGATGTATAACTTAAAAACATTTCCAGTGAGTAACCAGTAGTAAATTAAAATTTTTGTATTAATAAACGCTTCCGAGAAAAATGTCATCGCATAACAGCTAATCCTGCGGAGACAAGAACAAGGGGCGAAGTCCAATTAACCTGAACTAGGAAACTTGACATTATTTAAAGATTTGCCTGTAAATTCTAAAACTCTAATCTTACTATTACGGGCTTTACCATTGTTTAGAATAGCTATATAAAAACCATAATAATAATTAAACGAGGGCCTATTAACAGTAAAATTACACAGCTTGAAATTCCTCCAAATATTAAATTTCAATTTACTACCAGTAAATTGGGCGAGGAGGAGCTTCTCTTGTTTTATATGGCAGCTGTAAGCCGCAACGATAGGGTTTGCTGGCGCTGCGATGGCGATTTTTATGGACACTTTTGTAAAGTCTTACAAAAATCCATCAGGCAAAAATGCCCTATGGCGACAGAAAAATGTAAAATTTTAATTTACTACCGGACACCCACTGCAAATGTATGTAAGTGATATGCAGTTCGAACGGTAATGATTAGTAGAATCTAATTATGGTCTAGTTCAGCCTTCGACCGCAAACGTTTTTAATTTTTTTTAAACGGAATTTTATTGTGTAAAATACCTCTAAAAAGTATTGTGTAGGCTAGATGTCAATTTTGAAAACGCAATACTTCAAGGGCTTTAAAATGATATATTACTTGTTGAAATCGGTCCAGTATTAGATTTGTAAATGATGTAAAAAAGTAGAAATTACGCTAAGATAAAGGCTTACCTAAGATAAATGACGCCCCACATATAAGTTCTAAACCACATGGTGGTTCCACTGTTAGCTTGATACTTCCGGATTAAAATGGGATGTGGGACCGGTAAAAGCCCGACGAGCGTTCCATGTTGAAGGAATTTCAAAATTTCACTTTCATCCGTTAAACCTCTACAATAAAGCAAAACAATGCAAGGGAATGGATTAGTATTTCTCGAAGAATATTAATAGCATACAGCGAATAAACGCATCCAATGAGACAACATTATTAAAGAGATTCATGACAATCAAATTGTGAATTCGATATACACGATATCCACAAGATGAAAATAATACTGTCCTCAACCCTTCCAAAGATTTTCAGATTTTCACCTTACAACAACAATGATAATGTTCAAGCTCTGTGTGTAACTTGTTTCACTTGGAAAGTGCATCATTTTATTTAGGGATACGCACGTAGCAATACATTCTTAATACAGAGAGATAACTACGTGATGTAAAGATACTCAATAATCAAGACAATCACAATGGATTTTGATTGTACATTTCTATAATGCGAACAGGCTCAACAGTCAACAAATATGAATACCCCGCCACGGTCATTGGACACATCAATACACAGAATATGTGTATCTGAGGATAACAAACATTGCAGAAAAATCATTAGGAGAATTCTAATGAGATGCGGATATGGTGAGATGTATGTCAATTAGCCATTACTACTCCACACGTATGAATTAAAATTCACAAGTTTTCGTGGCCCACCGCCGTTGGATCATCTTACATCTTCATTTTCCTACTCTGAAGATGAGACACTCATGTTAAAGCAGCCCCATGTATTTATAACTTCCACACTGATCATTTCGTATATTGGAGAGGTATTAAAATTGTAATCCGTAGAATGCAGGACACAAGATCAGAATCGCACGGGACGAAAGCTAAAACACTTCAGTGAACATAAAGAGAAGAGCGACAAAGACGAAACAAAAATAAATCACAAAGTGAATACAAATGCGACAGATGATTATGACCCTGATTACGAAATCATTACAAAGCACAATAACTCAAGAGCTCAAAAGTCCTCAACATTTTTCTTATTTGATTTTTATATAGACTTACTTATCAATGCATATTTTTTCTACTTGTGGAACAAGGACTTGGAGTAGTCTCATCACAGTTTGGAGAGGCAGCTTGGACTTCCAGCCCTGTACCCATTCTGGACTTGGACTCCATTTACTTTCACTCTGAAACACATAAAAACAAACAAAATCCGTTATTTTTTAAATCTCCATGTGTGCAACACTATACTCAGCAAACATATTAAAATTACTCATTCATCCGAATCATATAATATGCTCAATAAACAAGTTTTGAATTTACTCCTCTAACCACCAACACCAATCTCAGTCTTCATTTCTTTAAACGTTGTCATATTGTGAATACATAAAATGGAGGCAAATACATCAAAATTAACAACTCTGAAGTTTGCCGTCAATTATTTGAACAAACAATAAAGCATACGAGGAATGGGAATAATGGAATGAACACATTTCGATACAATAACAATGCACACGCTCGAAATCCATCAATATCCACAACGTACTGTTATAACATCAATTTCCATATCCACTGACATAACATTATTTAACAATCCTAATAACTTATGAATACATTATACAATGCGATATAATTATATACCGCTATACGTAAGTAATAAAAAATATACAAGAAAAATCATTTTAAAAATGAATAGAGAGACAAGCACCAACCAAAGTAAATAAAATAGGAAAAAAAAGAAGAAACATATCTTTTTATTTTTTATCCTATGCCTATCCCTTGTAAACATTTTATCTCCAAACAAACATAATTATGAGACAGAATTCTACTTTACAGAGGCTCGTCCAAACTCTCTCCTCAGTCAGTCCAGCCAAATCCACATCAGTGTGTGGATGTGGACTTAAACAATTTCAGAAAATGTTTTAGTTTTTGCAAAAATAAAAAACAAAAACAAGCAGTGTAATCAATCATTAGTTTGGGTACAAGACTCTGTTATTAAAAATTCAATCGTCAAGTCACACAAAAAAAAACAGGAAAGAATTGGAGGGCTGCAGGGAGAATATTCTTCCCTTTTTCCATTATGACAATTTCCACATTCCACATGTTAGTATTTTTTTTAACACAAAACATTATTCTTTTTAGTTTTTTTTCTTTGTGAGCATGTGTCAAAACGTTTTACGTTTTACTTTCTTAAGTAAAACTGTAAAATGCCTACAAGTGATAGAAATGAAAATAGAATCTTATTACACAGGAACATAGCTCATGCAGATTTTGTTTCTCTCTTCACTTTTCTGTGGATCACGCACACACGGAGACATGACGCCATTGCATTTGACTATACATCTCATGCACACCCCGTTCTCAGGTCTTTGTTCTTGTTGGTTCGTTTTCGTCGTTGACTGTGCGGTGCGGTGACAGGAGGAATAATAATTGAGTTTGTCAAAGAAAAAGAATAGAAATGCCTTCTCCTATACCTGTCCTCCTACATGTTTTCATTTTTGTGTGTGAATGTAAGTAATAGTGGGGAATTACTCTGTGGAGACGTTTAATTAGCTGACTAGTGAGTTGTATATATGACCGTTTCCAGCGGCGCTTTTATTTTTTACTCTCCTCTGAAAGCAGTCACTATAATTGTCAAGTTTCACTTGTTTCACATGCCGCATAAGACCACCTCTACATCCAAACACATTTCACACTAATTCTATGTCCGTCCTCACCAAATACAATAACACAACTACTATTTAATTATTGATTTCACTACACAATTACATATTACAAACTTTTATTTACATCTACATTACTTACTACAACCATCTTATAAAGTTAACTCAAACATCTTTCGTGACAATCCCTGATTCTGACTGTTGACTCCTCAAACGCCGTCCATGTAATTCTTTCAATAACTGCTTGAATTCATGAATGTATTGACATTTGCTTACAAACGAATTAATAGACCCTCAACCAAAATACATTTGAAAAAACCTTCCTGTCACCGCCCCTCTGAACTTGTCAATTCAGCTCTAGCTATTTCTAGTAATTCACGTACTGAACCAAAAAACGGGCACTGTGGAAGTTTAAACGTAAAAGTGGCAATTTTTTATAGAAAAAAATTAATCGTGGGAGAGGGTTTGCCATTTTACAGTGAGGGATCCTCATGACGAAGACGAATCAGATGATTACTACTCAACATTATAATCCAAAAAACAAAAGACGAGAGATAATTTGATTAATAATTTTTAATCTTCGAGTTTGTATTGTATTGCTTAAACATCTATAACACTTCCATATTTCATGTAAGTTATTTACTGCTTCTTATTTCTTATTCCTATACTATAATGCATTAATTCCCTTCGTAAAAATTAGTGAATTACGAGTAATCGTGTTATAGCTTATAAACACAGAGCAAAATTAAGTGGCCATTTGTTTCTTTCCTATTTGTTTTAATTCTTTGTACATGGGAAGGAGATAGCGTTGAAAATGTTGCCCAGCTAATCAGGATTCTTGAGTTGGTCGTTGGTTGGTGGAGGTGCATTCGACATTCCGCGATCATTTCTCTTGAGGTTGTCTTTCGCATGATTAAGTGTCATATTCATGTAGTATAGGAAAGGAGACGTGAAAGCCTCGCTTATTAAGCACTACACACAACACTGCAGCCAGTCAGTAGACTTAAAAGCCAACAATAAAACATGGAAGACTAACTTTTTCCGCATTGTACTTACTACTTATATTACAACTTAACAACTTTACAATTACAACAATACAGATTATACTATAGGTTTGTGCATCGTCGGTTTATTGACTGCTCATGTCTATGCCGACATAACACTCATAATACCTGCATGTAGAACATACTATGTACACGCCACACATATACTCACACAAGGAAAGAGAAAATTCATTAAGAAGAAAATGCGTCTCGTAATTAAAAGATTAATAAAAGCTTATAGGAGGAATTGACAGCAGAAAAGTAGAAAATCGTGATTATTAAACTAATCTACTAATTAATTGTATGCATAGATGGCAAGACATACTACATGTGTACCAAACACAACAATCAACACCAAGATCAACAGTTGCACATACGAGTAAAAATCTCCCGCTGATTTCCCTCAAATTATCAGCTTACCTCCCCCACCCCCCATTTCATCAAATTAAGCTCTACACACACATTCTACGGCTTCTACGCTTCTCTATGCATGAGAGGATCATTCCATGAATCAAATCACATTACAATACACAATACAAATAATCTCCTATCAGAGCAGATCAACCTTTCCTCACTCCTTAAGAACGCTCAACAATCAATCCACACGTACGCAGTCAACTTTTTCACAGTCTGGACTCCACCACTAACTAATCCCAACACAACTATCACAGAAACAAACATGTATTTTAACTTGTCCACACAAGCTTCGCCAACTGTCACTGAATTATATACCCTTCATTTTTTTAAATAAATTATCTACATCATACAAAAAATCACCTAATGATTTCCTCACAATATCAAAATCAAATTACAACAAATTATGTTACTAATTTTTTAATTAAAGCCATTAATCATAACTGTACAGTAACTCTGAATCTGAACTCTATACTGAATAATGTGGAAATGATTAAATGAAAATATCTTTGCCCCTAGCAAAATTTCAATAGACAAGATACATCTAGATATGATACGATGCAACTCAGCCACAGTAGCTTCTGGACTGCATGATTATGAGTAAGAAGCATATTTATAAGATTGAGATAAAATAAATATGTATTCTCACGCCAGCAGAGACGACAGAAAAAGATCTCTGCATATGAATTCCAGGATGGTGACCATGACTACTCACGGTAGATCCACTACTGGGATTTCTTGATTTGTGTAGTCTAGGTGATGATGATTGTGCTAAGGGCATACTTGCAGATCGAGGTATTTTCGACGGAGATTCACTCCCAGACTCCAGGACTTCCGTTGGGCCAAATAAACTCAAATTCTCAATTGCAACTCCAATCTCAGTATCTGCTTCAAACACCACATTTGTCTCACTGTTCACTTCAATTATTTTCCCATCTTCAATCTCATCCTCTTCACAGCCAATCACAACAGGGCTCTCAGCTTCATCTTGAACCGTGGGCAAAGGACTTACGAGTCCATTTCCATTCCCACGCGTTAATTGATTTAGCTGCTGTGTTGAGGGATGAGCAGACTCTCTCTCCGTCATCTTCTCAATCCCTGGAATCGTTGCTAAGCTCACTTTCAAAGTCCCTGGTTCAGCGGGAAGTGCAGGACGTGACCCTTCCATGGAAGGTGTTTCAGCACTACTAGACGCTGCACTGTCTGTCGAAGTTTTCCTCTCTTTAATTGCATTGTCCTTCAAAAGGTCAAGACGACCTTTGGATGGTTTTTTAATTAATGGAGTTTTCTTCATAAGGGATCTATTGATGCTGCAGGAGTCCGTTGCCATGTTGGCCAGCGAATGAAATACTTGCCGTTTCCGAATTATTGTGTACACTAAATTGGAATTACCTAAGAGGAAATATCCAGAAGATAAGCATTATTAGAAATAGGATATCAAGTACTCTTGATTATATAATGGACGCACTATTTCATTTCATACATTTTTTAATTTTGTTTCAAAATTGTAATGCTTATTACCATCGAACTGGTATTGAATAATATTATTGAAGATTTCCAAAAGAAAGAAAATCAAATGGTGATTATTAGGTGAGGAGAATAGAAACCATGGTGTACTGAATGCTTCCAAAAAATGTAATAATTTCGTACTGGACACCATCGAGAGTGTTTTTAAATAAGGTGAAACATTCACAAGAATTGTGAGCAAGCAGTCAAAAAGAGGTTGGAGCCTCTGATGTCCCGTCGTAATGATCTTGTGAAAGACGATTATCAATAGATCAGCATGAGTTCCGGAAAACACGGGAATGTCCATCGGCATCGTAGCTGTATACGGCTTATTCAACCGAACCCCGAAATTTCTTTCACCGCTCAGCAATAGCAGAATAAACACACCAATATGCATGAGTCCAACACGAGCTGTAAACACACAAACCATGAACAAATCTTCTAAACCTATAAGTATAGCCAGCAAACCACGAGTTCTTCCTTAGTCGACTAAGGAATTTCCGAAAGAACAAAACAAAGCCATGAGCAGCAGCGAAAACTAAATGCAATTAAAATACGAATACAAAAATAGTATTATTTAAAAAAATCATAAAAGCATACACTGATCAGCACGGGAGTCGTTCAGATGATACAGAATAGGAACCAAGATATCCAAAACATCACTGCTCTTTAAGACATAGTAGAGAAATTTCTGGGAGGAGAATAAAATATTCATTAAACTTTTGATCATTTAAAAGCACATACAGAATTCTTGAATCATATGATTGACAGTCATATTATACCTTATTAAATAAAAATAGCCCATCGACTTGTCTTACCGTTTTACATACCTTATTATAGTCACACATTTTCCAAAAGAAAACAAGTAATTCTTGATGGAATTGTATTTTCTTGGTAGAATTGGGAAGATAAGTTTGAGTAAGGGGATTATTAAGAAGGCGTGTAAATCCTTTGAGGATAAAGAAAAAATCTTCTTCACGATGAATCCTCGAAATATAATTGATGAAAAGATTATCCATATTTGGGGTAGTCTATTAAATCAGAATGAGAAAGGGAAACTAATATAGACAAAAATTAAACAGTAATGAAATAATAATACATGATCCCATTCAGCTTCATCAGCATTGTAGTCAATTAAAATTTTATTTTTTCTCTCCCAAAGACTCAAACATTGAAAGTCCATGTAAATCAAATGGAGGAGAAGAAAAGGTGGTGCTCGTAACTTTTAATTTATTAATTTCCAATTCATTATTATCTACATTTGAATCTCCATTCTTTACTTACATAGGCAAACGTTTCCATTTCATTCAATTACATTCTCGTATATATGAAACTATGCAAACCTCATGGCTATACCATTACCATTACTACTTATGTGTGTATCATTATCATTCCGCAAAGTTTTATTACAATGTATGCATGTGGTACTTAAATACTATGACTGACTGAACGAGATCGTGTGTATGTAGCAGTGGAGATCGAGACGTCCGAGTAAAAAGTGTCAAGGTAAGGAGAGGAGGAGACAATAATATTATTTCTTATTGCGAATTACACTTGCCTCTGCCTCATAATAATCTGATTATCGCCTCTTTCCATCTTTTACCACAAAGTCCATTGTGCTCGCCACAAATAATAATAAGTTTATGAGTACCTACCTAATAAAGTGTAATATGTACTTACGTGCCTTAAATAAATTCAATAAAGTAGACAGTACAAGAATACACTCTCCTTTCCTTTGAGTCCGTCATGAACAGCTGACTGTGAGTTTAACTCGGACTGACACTGACTAACTCACACACTGTTATTTTGCATGCGTATTATGTTGTACATCTCCACTTCATTCTATGCATTATTCCATCCTTACATCGTTAGCTAAAAATCTCAATTCACAATAATTTTATCAATTCCTTGGAACAGCCATTTGAATCGAACTTGATTCCCTTCTCTGTATGTGTAAAGGATATGACTACATATTCATTCAACTCTTATTTTTTCTTACACGGACGCGGCACAGTAACCAAGCATAATTCAATAGAAATAAATAATAAAGCAAAAATAATTAAATTAATGTATCATTATCCCCTTGAGTCACGTGAGCGATACGGACACAATATATCATAAGGATTCCCCCCCTTAGCTCCATCCATGTGAAAAATCATTTAATTACCTTCCATTCAAATCCAAAGACTAACCAGTAATTAATTCTCAATTGTATTATTCCTAGTGCATACTACAAAAATCCCTCAGCCGTCCTCCTCCTCCTCCTCATTTTTCCCTTGGGTCCCAAGTCTTAAAGTAAATTCATAAAGGCTCATTGCACAATCAATTTGTGCATGAGGATTAATCCTAAACTGCAAATAAATTCTAATTGCATCCACCATCAACACTGTTACATAATACTTTAGGTTCTACAACCTGCGTCCACTCTGTGTAATTATACGTGTGCGTAGGAAACAAAAAGCTAAAACAAGGTTTGGCCTTAATAAATTAGCTAAAAATTCATGGAAGAAATTAAAGGATCCGAAGGAGTAAAAAGGAGACTCATTGGATTTTTATATGAATATGTATGTAGACTACATAAGGTACACTATATGCAGGCACGAAAGAGAATTGAAAAAAGTGTCTTACATCCTCCTCACAAGAATTGTTTGTGTCATGATCTAAGACAACGATGAGAACTTGAAGTGCAGCCTCCACAAGAGGCTCCCGACTATCAGCAAAAATCAAATGATTGTAAGGCAGCCCAAGTCCAACGGGGTCATAGGAGCAGACCACATTCAGAAGAGATGTGAACAAAGGCAGAGCATGACGATTTTCGCCAGAAGAAAAATATTCAATCCATCTGTTCGGGATCAAAGCATCTCCTGTAAAGTAAATTCAGACAAAAAAAAAACTGCTCACTTCTTCTTGTCTTTTCATATAGCCCATAATATTAAGTAACTTCATACTTGATGAGCGTAGACATATGCATGCGTCGTTGATGTACCTACGTTAAGATTACAATGAAATTTGCACTAAACTAAATTGCTAATTGCATTATTTTATCGCTCGTCGCCCAGCGGTAATAATTGTACAAGTTTTGAATATTACAGGTGTTCTCAATTAATTACAATAATCAACAAGTAATAATGGTGGGGTTCTAGATTGACTGTACAACATCGTATATTCTCTATGAGGAAACATACTACGTATACATATAGACCTTCTATCTCTAGTTCATCACAAACTACGTAACGTTCCAAGTGTTTTTGAAAAAATTTCAACAATGTGATTGAATTGGCAAAACTTTGAGAGCTAGTCAAGTAATGGATGAGACAAGATTGAGCCGGTTGCTATCAAGTAAAATAATCAATAAAATTCAATGGTTAGCTCGTGATGGTAGGGATGCATTTCCATTCTATTGTTATTGACTGGGTATTGAAAATGACTCCCTCCACCTCCCAAAACTTCTAGTAGTATATACCTGATGAACAATTTACAATGTGTACTCTCCTATAAGTCTTATATCTCATGTGTGATGTGATTATAGCATTTTTTGTTTGTTACTTTTTTTTCTTGCTCAAAATTATCGTTTACAAAAGCAATCATAGGTTGCATCTACTAATCTCCATTTTATCACTTATATAGAATGTAGAACCCTGTGTAAACTCTCACTTGCCCTCACGATTATAAGTTCCAAGTTGGAATTCCAATAAAAGTAACGCATCGTTGTGTAAGGTAAATTCGTAAATTGGAAGTATTTAGATATGCCATCCCAATCCCAGCCCGTTTTCTTATTTTACTCTATACCATCCCCATTTTATAATTAGTCCATTTAAGATTTCCACCATGGCAGACACACACGTACACACCAAATAAATAGCTCCTTTTGATTCTCATTCTGATTAAGAGGGAGTACTAAGTACCTACCTCAAAGTACAAAATAGAATTCGCCAATTTGCAGCCTCCTTCCTTTGTAAAAACACGCTTCTTAAATACTATAAACCATATTATAGTTATATAACCAAAGCTATGCCAGTATAGTGTCTTAAAGGATATTTACAGATACAGATAGTAGGGCGTAGGGGATACAGACACTACTTATGCCAGTATTCTCACTACTGTTTACACAAGGAGCACATGCCAACGCCAGCAACAACCCAGTCAATTGCGTATTCTTTTACATTATTATTATTATTATTGCCATATAAAACGACGCTATATTTAAATTATTACATTGGGACTCTGCACCTATTATTGAACGGACCACTATTCACTATTAAATTTGACCAGCTCATATTCTACGAAACTACGAACATACAAATAGATAGGTAAGTAGGTACAGCTACAGGCTGTTGACAAGAACACGATACACCACTTAACTTAAAATTATTTCGATTTCGAATTCGAATACTTTGTATGTAAGTACAACTTAAAATACAAGAAAGAGAGAATATAAGATAAGCTTACCCACGGGTTGTATGTAGATAGTTTCACTGAAGCAAGCTAAGAGTAATTTCAAAATTTCAGTTCGGTTGCAATCATGTTGTGGGACATGCGTGGGGGAATTGGCAGCTCCCACCCCTGCTTCCCAAATGTACTCACAACTGTCCACAGACTGTAAATCTTCCGCACGATCCTATTTTCACAAAAACAAATAAATATTTAAAAAAAATTATTCCAGTTCTACTTTACCCATTAAAATTAAATCAAATTGGAATAATTATATTTCCTATACAAATACCCCAACCCCTACTTCACAACTTCACACTTTTACACACACACAAGAATTTACTCCTGTCATCCTATAGAACCATTGATCCGAGCGAAACCAAATTGCAAACTCATTCATGCAATGAGACAACCAACAAACATATAATTACATGTGTTAAATTAATTTTATCAATCAAGCACACACACACACACTCATACCATTCCCATAGGCGTCAAAACACAAAATGAAATTCTACTCACCGGCATCAGGCCGTGAGACACATATAATAACTATATATAACTATAACTAGCAAGATGAAATTCCTGCCTATAGGTACCATGCGTATGATTAGTATCAGAGCAATATAATACCGAGCAAATGTCATTAATTATTGCCAATTCATTTATTTAGATTTAAAATTTCGATTACTTGTTCAAATTGTTTAAAACAAATGGAAAGGCATGGATGGAAGCAAAGGATGATTTTGCAATAATTCTATTCAATATTCACAGGACAAAGCACAGTAAGAGCAGCACAAAGAAAATTCAATTCTACCGTACAGACCTACTAAGCAGTAAACAGTTTGTTTTGAGGGCAATGGATAATTCAAATGGAATCGACTAGTATTACAGATTACAATTTTTCAAATCATGGTCTCTTCTACAATAAATAGTGATGAATACATTTGAGAGAAAAAAAAATGGAATCACTCAGAGAAACGCAGAAAGCAATGAATTTGAGATATTTTGGTTTTAACGAATTGGGATTTATGTGAGTATATAGCGTAGGCCAAAATCTTTATTATATTCTAATCATGATTCTTATTCCTTTAAAGGGCTTCATGGAGAATCTATATTGCGTAAGAAACGTCTCCAATCACATATATGCATCCCCGTAGCTGTCCGAGCAGACTTAAATGCCTACTTAAGAGTGCTTTCATTTTATTTTAACGAGACAACACATGAGACAACGCCAAAGCACCACCAAACCGAAGTGCTTTTTCTCAGTAAAGATGAAGAGACAAGGTTTGTGTACGTACACTGTACAAGCATGTGGAACCCTTTCTGCTTATGATCGAGCCTTATCGCGAAATAAAGAATGTCGAATGGAATAAGGAGCAAGTGCGAAAGAGCTATACATAGTTATACATTAGCCCTCTTCAAACCAAGCAATCTCAATATGTAGTTAAGGTGCTCAGTCATACTCAAGAATTCAGGAGCTATATAGTTGTAGTTGTGGGGGTAGGTGCGTACAGCTACAGAATTAGCAATATGTAGTTAGAATTTTAACAAGGTAGTGTGCTAGACTTTAGTGAAGTAGGTTTGGACTTTGGATACATAAGCGCCTTCCCATATCAGAATCTCACGATGAGATTCACCATTAATTATTATTAAAGAAAAAAAATCAAAACTAAAAAATGCAGTTTGCAATGATGTGTATTTATATTATTGTACATACCCATTATCATCTTATGTACAATAGGTACCGTATTTCCTGTAATAGTACACGGGGTGTGCAGACCTCCAAGACCCGTGTACTAATAAAGGCTCGTGTATTATTACAGACCCGTGTACTACCATATAAGACAGTGTTAAATAGACCCGTGTACTATTCAACCTCATACCTCTCAGACCCGTGTACTAATACAGGCCCGTGGTCTAAAACAGGAAATACGGTAGGTGCTAAGAAAGAACAAAGTTAGGCAGTACATCGTGTCGTACTAGAGTACAGTCTTTACAATTTACAAAACGTGCAAAGTCTGATCTCTCCAACCCATCGGTCGTCACTACTGACTTATATCAGAGCCAGCCTGAGTGCCAACAGCCTTTTATTTTAGAGACACAATTCAGACGCGTAGGTAAATCTACAAGACTAAAAGTACAACCAACCAACTACATCCATCGATGAACATAAACTATGCTAACTTACTAAACTATCTCTACTACTGCACCCGCAGCAGGTGCGTTATAGCTGCAATGAAGAGACTAGGTAACTCAGAGCTCCCACTCCACCATACTTACTTACTCTCAGTCTATATTATAATATATCTAGGTACATAATAAGCTTGTTTAAACGTAGCCGTAACAGTAAAATGAAGTAGTCATGTTTTAGTA
>JAQFZE010002989.1:0-13407 GCA_034695245.1 Dicyrtomina saundersi | reverse complement strand
ATTTGTCACTTTTCTGAATCAAGTAAAACGAATATTTTAAACTTTTCTAAAACATGTAAATACAACATTTTGCTTTACCAAAGAAAACCATCAATCAATCATCAAAATAGTGGTTTTTGTATGGAAACAAATTGCTGCCTAAAAGAAATTCCTTCGTCCGGCCCTGCCCCCTGCATTTGTGTACCAACCCAAACCAAAATGTTGCAACATAAAAGGAAGCATCATCACAAACAAAGTACCTACCTTGAACGTTGGACAATGGAACCGCCGATTCTCAATTGGCGCTACGATAGGGAGAAGGATACAAGGAACTCATCATGGTAAACCCGTATCATTATTTTTTCAGCAGTAATCCGCAACAGTCAACAGTTGAGATAGAGCTATGAGCTATCTGTGCTCTTCCCAATTTTCCTAGTCTGTATTTCATCGTCATACATCCTTCATATAAAGTATAAAGTAGTATAAACTAATGAATACACTAACTTTAAAAATAGTACTAACACGTATTGGCTAATAAGACTAATAATTAAGACAGACTTGAAGAATATGACATAATAACAATCACTCTCATCTGTATTCGACAGTTTCCCTATACTTGAAACGATGCGGTACGCATGTGCGTTTTGCATAATTTGTTAACAAACTATATGTATGCCTTCTCTGAACCCCAAATGAACATTTAAATCCGACGTTAAATAGTTTTTAGCTTTGCGTATTAGTCACCAGTTAGTAGAATTGAAAAACGACGAAGTTAAAAACCGCCCAGCTCACTCAGTTCGCTATAGATGGGTTGATGGGTAACCAAAGGCTGCCTGCTAATCCTATCCGGCTCGGTGCATGTACAGGATAATAAAGTCATTGAAGAGTTTAATATCTGGAGTGGAGCTCTCTAGTAACTTCCACTTACTGTGCGTGCTGTGGTTGCCTATAGAGAAAGGACTCACCACTGGGTGGCAGGGGACGTGGATACAGGTAAAAGGGTATACCCATTTACACACCCTTTTAAGTATTCTTTGGGCTTGGATCTTGTGTGCTGCTGATCTCAAATTTTCATTCACCCTTTTTATTTCTACCTATTTTTATGGTTTTATACTTTGTTTGGTCAGATTTCCACTTTAAATTGCCTTACCATTCAGATAATAATATTATAGACCACATGCCGACTAGGGCTATATGCATCAATTATACAGCCATTCACGTGCAGTGTGTCAGTTCATGGTTCCAACTCCCGGACATCCGAAAAATCGTCATTTGAATTTCTTTTTACCCTTGTATGTATTACATTGATGATATAATTTCATTCATTTTCATCATACTTGTCTTGAACAATTTATTATCAGTTGGTTTTTTATACCGGTGTTATATATTAATATATAGTTTATATTCTTTTTTTAATGCGAGTGATCTTAACATATATATTTTAGGATATTTTAATTTATTTTGGTACATTAGTCGAGGGCCTCCGCGTTATAATAGAGGCGTCAGCACCACCGTTTTTTAATCAATAAAACAAGACGGCTTAAGAGCCCATACCCTTAAACAGGGCAGCTAAAGTTATTATCCCTCAAACCCCCTCCATACGTGAGGGGGGGGGGGTTGATAAAAAAACCATCTAAGGGTACCATCTAAGGGGGGTTGTCAACATGTGGACCTGTGCTGTGCTTTTACAATTAATTCATTCTTGTCGTGTCATCTCATGTGTGTAATAGCAGACGATAGCAAACCCCGTTTATTAAAATACAAACCTGCGTTCAAACGTCATCAGACCAAACAAATGAAAAATATTAACTGAAGTAATTGTCCATTTTCTAAAGGAATTTATCATACTTTAGCGAGGAGGCAGGACATATTATGAATTGAAATATATTTAAAATTTATGTTTTCAGATTCCGAATAGGAACCTGTCTCCTCATTTGCATGTTAAATTCCATAAGAAAATTGACAATTATAATTAGTGCGTAGTATTAAAATATATACAAAAGGTAATTTATATCCAAAAAATACCTTATAAGGTGCGTTGGCTCCCTGTAGATTTGTTGCTTTATTCCGGAGATCCCGAAGATATTGATCTTAAATGGGAAGAAACGTTTCAATTTTTCGAAGTTTTGCAATTGTCATTTAATTTACAGCCGTTGTTATTTACCCGGGTGTAATTTTAAATGCCATACAAAATGATATTCCAATCCAATGATATATTTTATGTAGCGTAACTACATGCGTTGATTAGCAATTGTTTCGATAACTGTAGAAAGATCTTACAACTACGTAAATATTTTAAATTTTATATTTATTAAGGTTTTAGTTTTTTTTTTAAATTAGTGTTTGTTATAGCATTTTTAAAGTTAACCTGGGTTATGCCTAGCCTTCAGGATGTGTGCCTAAGTTAGTGGGGTAACTGGTCCTAATTCTAAAAGGGAAACCACATCTTTCAATTCAAAGGAAAGATATGGGGCTTTGCTTTCAGAAAGTTTTGGAAAGATACAGATTTCCTTTTTCACCGAGATATGCTATATACTTAGTTTTTTCTGCACACTTTAAAGTGAAGTACTTCCGTTAAAATAAAACCCCTTCATAAGAGTCCAAATCAAAGACACCATTAATTTCACTAAGTAAAATCATGTATTTTTATTCATAGACACAGTAGCTGAATCAAAATTTGTCTTTAAAAGCACAGTCAGTAGTAAGTACATTGGAACTTAATTACCAGCTAGTGCCGCTTTAGTATATGCTACAGGCATCAATGAAATTACATAATTTTAAGCAAAATTATGTCACATTACTGATATAAAAATTGTAAGCTATAGCTACTTTCTTCTACATACTGTAATAAGGTACTTCCGTCAAAATACAACCCTTTCAGTAGTGTCCACATAAACTACAAACGACAACCATGACTCCATTAATTGGTACCTCTACAAAATACAAGCATATTCAACACTTTGCTTTCGCGTGTGGTTTTGGATACGTATATTATATACTAAACATATTTTGTTTTGCTTATCCCTAAGCTAATCTGTAGATTTAAATAGGTGTAGAATAGCTTGTTGAACAACTTGTCAAATCATTACTTCCAAAATTAAATGGTATATGGTATGCAAATAAACAAGGTCAAATAAAAACCTGAGCATAAATGAGAGCTTAAGAGGAAGACTGTGACAGTGAGGGTAAATAACAAAACAACCGAGGCAGCTAACTGCGAAACCGCGGCGAAACGACACACCTCGAGTAGTATTACGTGTAATTTATTAATTATTCTTATTGTGCTGATTGTTTTCGAATTTTTCGTAGTAATCAATAATTGTTATTATTACGTTTTTAATTAATTATTATAATTATTTATTATTTAATAATTATTATGTAGAAGACGGGTAACGCGATTTCGAGTCATTGGAAGACTCAGCTAGAGCAAATTGTGATAGTACGACATGTCCATAAGATAGTAAGTCGACATCTTTTTAAATTAATAATAATTCTTCTATTCCCCCCTCAGTTTTATTATTTTTACATAATATATAAAATATCAATTTTATTTAATATGTAAGTCTAGCAGCACTTAGATGGCTGTGGAGTCGAATTAGGTTTCACATTAACACGATCAGGAAGGTCCTGTGGGTCTCGGCTCGGTCCAGTCTTGGCTAGGATTGAATCCGCCAAATCATGAAATGCTCTTTCTATGTTCACGTTATTTTTAGCCGAAGTCTCCATAAATTTTATTCCATGTTCTCTTGCTATCTGTAATTTTCACAACATTACATCAACATTAAATACCATTACGCTATAATTAGCATTAAAACCGTGGTGAGCTCCGTCGGCTGTTGAGATTATTTACTTGCAACGTTGCCACATATTTAACTATTATTTAACAGTTTCATAGTTATGTGTCAATACTCTCAGTAACATTTAATTTGAACTCAAGTAACTAACTAACTGACTGCATTGTTTGTTATGTACGCGCCTATAGTCGCTATAATCACCAAAATAAACTTGAATGTTGTCAGTTAAGATTCCCTGACGCCGACAGTGTCTACTCAACTGATGTGTCAAGAGGAAAGAGTAGGAGTGGTGGTGATGTGGTCTGCAGCTTCCATGGTTGATTTAAATTAAAGCTTAAAAGGCGCATATAGTTCTTATTTTTCTATACGCAGTGAGCAGTACTGACGAGTTCAAAGTAATAATACCAAATAAGTAGATTCTACTTGCCTTAACAACATGAATTTAAGTTGCGTATGTATGCAAAAGTACAATGGAAGTGCCCACACATGCAATGCTACGAGAATGTATGAAAGAATAACATTTAATCGACGATGATGATAGTACTAAATTAATTGGTACTTACGGCATCTCCACGTTCTCGAGGAACGACACGACTTTCTTCCATATCACACTTATTCCCCAGTATCATCTTTTCCACATCCTCATTCGCGTGCTACATTCATGAAAAATTTAAATCACATCATATAGACTACTGCTTCTCACGTACTCCTATTTTTGAGCTTATAAGTTCAACATAGCTTTATCCATACAACATATAGTTATAAGCACTGCATTTAAAGTTGTCAGCCCTTCAAAATAGATAATTCAAACATGTGAACTGACTCTACTCCATAAGAGAAAAAAACAAAAAATATAATTTTAATTCCAGTCGATAATGTATTTTTCAAAAAAACTATTCGAAAATTGTAATCAATGTTTAGGTGCAGGATATTAAACAAAATATGGATACAAATCATCTATTTTTACCTTGCTTTGTTTTCATTCACAAGGATTCGAAAATATAAAAACGGTATTGAATTACATATTAATTAAAATTAGAAGCGAGTACGTAATGTAATTGTTAAAATTGCCAACCTCATCAATATTTCTCAGCCACTTCGCAATATTCTCGAAGCTCTTGGCATTGGTTATATCGTAGACGAGCATTATACCCATCGCCCCTCTGTAATAGGAGGTCGTGATTGTGTGGAAACGCTCTTGTCCAGCTGTATCCCTGTAAAGGATTAATACATGTTAAAGATATAGGAATACGGTCTACCTTTGAGGAGCCTAGATTTTATTTTTTCAAAATTACTCCAGTCTGACTTTTACCATTCAACTTAATATTCCACATGTCACAAGTTATTCTGTAAATACATGTTTTACTCGCTCCGAAGTTGTGACTGTGTTCCGTAGCAAAATCATAAGATTCAAAATTTATGTAACTGACTGTCAATTACCCAGGTTATTAATAGAAGGATCGTGAATTGATTGAAGAAATCAAATCATAAAATAGGAGCACACGTATAAAGAAGATTTTTTTAGGGATTTTAGGAATAATTATATGACTGTTATAAATCCCTGTAGCTTTAATGCGTAAAAGTTTTGACCTTTGGACCTTTGGAGTGGGACTACTGGGAAATGAATTGACTGCGAACGAATTAACAATCAAATGTAGTATAAATAATAATATTCGTCATGAAAACGTTAGAATATAGCACTGCCTTCAAGTAATACATTATTCTTATATATATATACAGTTATAATAATAATAATAGGACAACGACAATCACATACGATAAAATATAACCACTCCTGATTGTGCCATATTTAACTTTCGCGGTGACTGTACTTCAAAATTAATTATCTTGTCAGATAATTCCCTACCAGCGCACTTCATCCGCTGTAACATCCTTAATTAATGTAAATTCCTGCACTTTTCTTTGTTTCAGTGGACTCCAACAAGTTCTTTTTTATTTTACAATGTTAATTTAATACTACTAACTACGCATTGCACGTACACGCCACATTAGCTTTAACTTTCCCAAACAATATGAAGAAAACGTAATTTTCCAATATTTCTCCAGCAAATACCCTTACTTACTGACGATAAGACATACATTTGATTGGTCTAAACAGGGTAAAGGAGCCTGCACACACAAAGAATTGACAAGATAATACTCTTCAAATATTGAACATCAAAAATTCTTACCAAATTTGAAGTTTAATCTTTTTTCCCTTCAGTTCGATTGTTTTGATCTTAAAATCAATACCTGTAATTGAAAAAAACATAAATAAATGAAAGTACAATGGTTTAAAGTGGACATCAGGCATCTCAAATTCACAATACTAATACTATGAAATTCTCATGCAATATAAAATATAATATAATAATATACTTACCAATAGTAGAGATAAAAGTAGTATTGAATGCATCATCCGAGAATCTAAAAAGAATGCATGTTTTACCAACACCAGAATCTCCGATTAAAAGTAATTTGAAAAGTAAATCGTACGTCTTCTTAGCCATTATGGTTTAAATGCAACCGCACACTTGAGTAATTATATGACTTTAAAAAAAATACTTGGGTTGCTTTCCTTTTAAATCCAAAACTATAAACTGTGAGTTTAAAATGGCAAACAGAAGAAAAGGAGATTCTTCGAGTCAAAAACACAGAAACCGATGCCGACACGGAAGAGCAATTATTGTTATTATTTTTGCTAGTAGAACCAAAGGAGTCAGGAGCAGGACAAGCTAAACAATTGTGAATCGTAATCTTCACTTCCTTTCTATCCAAATCCAAATATTAACTACAGTAAGAAAATAATTATTAGTACACACTCACACATATACACACAATACGACCGAAACGAAAAAAGTTTTTCCGGTTGCAATAACGATTTTGATGGTGCGAAGGATTTATTAAAGTATATATTATATAACGACAATTATAATAATATATCCGACACGATGACGATGACGACGACGACGACGAGACGATGGGAATGACGATATAGGATGGGGATATCGGGACTGAAATGATTCAAAGACACAAATATCTACGCACAAGACACGAATTTATAAAGATTTCAAAGGGCTGAGTGCCGAGTCTGAGAGGAGAATTACATAGATGATGAGACGTCGGTGGGTCAGTCTGAGTGTGGATTTCAAATTGATGTTTCTTTGATTAGATATGTGTGGTGTGGTGAGTAATAGCTGAGTAAGATAGATAAGATACAGAGAGGAGAGTATAGTTAATAGTTGAAGTTGTTCACACACGATGATTTAATTACTGTTAAAATATTTTTGAACACAAATAAAAGGAATTGCAATTTGTTGCTCTTATTTCTTGGTTCTACAATATTAAAGTCTGCGCAACTGCATCTCTGACTCATAAAATACAAAAAAGATTTAGATAGAAATGAGTAGTATTGCCCACAGTTCGAGTTCTTACGAGTTTACGAGAGACCCTGCTCAACCCACAGCTACTAGTCAGTCAGTACAGTCTGCATTTTTGTAGGCAAGTAAATCCGTTTAGGTCTTTTAGCTGGTTAGGGATCGTCCATAAATGATGTCATCATCTAGGTGGGTGGGTCCTAAGAGCCTCTCTATTTAAGGCAATGTTAAAAAAGTTGTCATTCTATATTGTTAGGGTGGGTAGGTTTATCATAAAATCTCCATGTCATCTATGACATCCTTTACGGACGATCCCTAAAGAGTAGTACGTATAGAGGGTAGGTAATCATATGCAGTGAGAGCTAAAGTTGGCTCACTCCTTCCTTCGTTTTCGTTCAGCGTGAGAAACTATAGCCCAGGAAAAGTAGCATGTGTAGCCCTGACAAACTGAAGAAACAGCCACCACACAACTGCCTCAACGAGCTCCACCAAAAACCATTCCCATTACAATACATATGAGAAACGGCTATGCCAGCCAAGCCCACCATATTGGCTTGTACTCCTGTTCCAGCTTTCCACTCATTGTCAGTCCTCTGTACATTCTTTAAGAAATTATCAGTGCCTCATCTGCCGTCCCTTCCGGCTTCTTTTCTCCTGGAAATTCTTAAGTAAACACTTCTCACTCACTACTGTCCCTTGTCCCCATCGGTATCGGTAATCGGTCTCTCTAGTCAGTCTCACCTGTACACTGTACACGTTAAAACGTTTCTCTGTAATCTTTCAGGTTTTTTCAATTCATTGACATGTAAAACGTAACGTGTTTTACTGTGTAGTACGTGTCACGCAGGGCCGGACGAAGGAATAGCTTTCAGGCAGCAATTTGTCTCCATAAAAAAACCACCATTTGAATTATATTGACGGTTTTCTTTGCTAAACCAACATGATGTATTTACATGTTTTTGAAAAGTTTAAAATGTTCTTTTTACTTGATTCAGAAAAGTGGAAAATGTTCTATTTACAAGTTTTGGGAAAAGTAGACAATGTTTCATTTCCATGTTTTTTAAACTTTCAAAAATATTTATTTGCATGGTTTTTAAAAACTCGAAATGTTCTATATTTATATATTTAAACAAATTAAAAAATGTTCCATTTATGTTTTTGAAAATTCAGATAGCAGGGGCTGCCTGCTCTGGCCACATTATCCGGCCCTGGTGTCACGTAGGGTTCATACATGAAAACCACCAGTTAAAAAAGTTGTCCATATTTATTTTTTAACTTTTTTGTCCGTTACTGTCAATACTCAATAGTAGTAATCCACTTTGCATCTACTTATACCTATATTATATAATTACTGTTGCTGGTGATGCACTCCAACTCCAACTTCAATGCCACCCGCTGGAGAATTTTTGTCGTGATTCTCCTGGTACTATCAGTGCTATATGTACTAACCTTTACGTTGTACGTAGGACTTGAGCACTAGTGCTTTTAGTCGCTATTAGTTAATTAAATCACCACATTATTATACTATGTAAGTTATAACTTCTAACTGCCTCATTAATGGGCTTAAATTAGCATAATAATTTCATCATGTTTCCTTCTCAAGTTTTTTGAGGGAAATGCAATCAAGCTAACTATTAGAAAACAGGAAATCAAGTTTTGGAAGTGGCTATTTTGTATTTATAGAGTTTTCGATGATTTAAAGTCCACAGGTGACTGAGTTTATTCAACAATCATAATTTTAAACTAACTTATTGTTCCCATGCATTTTTACAATTTTCAAATATAGTGCATAATACGTTTCAGTACAACCGAAGACGATCATAACGTCGGTGAAGAACCATTTCGGAGTAAGTCCAGTCTACCTCTATAACAATTTTGTCACAAGTCGATTGAATTTAGAAACATCAAATTAAATCGAATACAATTCCGTAGGTTATAAAATTACAATAATTACATGCCCTTCGAGCGCTGATGATATCATTAATACATCCTTTGCTTCCACAAGGACATCTTAAATATCTCTTTGGCTCCCGAATGGACGTCCTAACATTTCAAGAAGTCCATGTGGAAATGAATGTTGCATTTCAATGAGTTGAATTTAAATGAGAAAGCGGCGGTATTATTTGAGATGTCTATGTAGTATGTAGAAGCCAAGGAAATGTTTAAGATGTCCATGTGGAAGCCAAGAGTTTATTTAAGATGTCCTTATTGCCTACTGCATTATTTGAAATTTCCACGTGGAAGCCAAGGCAACATTTAAGATGTTCATGTGGAAGTCAAGGAAATATTTAAGATGCCCATTTGAAACCAAGTATGCATTAATGATGTCCCCAGCGCTCAAGGAACATTTAAAAAGTCGTTCAGTACCCAAGTAAATGCTTTTGATGTCGGCTTATTTAATGGAAATTGGCAAAATTCAATGGACAAAATGATTTTACGAATACAACAGAATGATTTTAGCTGTAGACCGGACTTACACCAAACTGCTTCTTCACCAACGAAATAATGATTCTGCAAAATTATAATGACAAAAGTTTTGAGCTAAACTTTAAATTTGTAGCTTTAAATAAACCCTTGAAACTACCACCGAAGCTGCAAACAAGAAATAATTTTCTATATCAAATTAATTAATGGATTATGTGCGTCCTAACTAACACTACCAAGCATCATAATTTGTCTTAATTTTTTATACTTGTTTCTTATATTGATTGAATAGAGTTACTAGAATGTTTGTACTTAATAAACTATATGCTATTTAATGCATGCCTTTTCAAATGAACCATATTTAAGTGTATATTATCATAAAAGTATTAAAGTATAAACGTTCCTAAGTACGATTATAAAATTATTATAATTATATTTTTATGTAACTGCGGCCCACGTTTCTTGAATTGTACAATAAACTTAAAATTAAACTTCACTGAGATTAAAAATATGGTCCTAATCCTGCTTCGAGCGGAAGAAATCCCAGTAGAATGCAATGATTGTTAGCGAAATATAATAAATTTTTTAAACATAATTAATCAATAAATTATCAAAGTGATACTGATCCCATTAGGATTTAGTATTAAATTATGACATTACTTTAAGTAACTTTAAGTTTAATATTCATTTATTTCTGTTATATACATTTTAAATGCACCTTGATAATGACACAAACAAACGTAACACAATCTCACGTGTAAATAAAGTTACTTGAAGCTCACAATTATAGTGTACCCAAACTTAGCTGTAACACTACTAACGATGAGATACACGATTCACTACTAGTAAGTAAAGTAACTAGTAAGTTTACTTATAAAACGTACGACAACATTACCTACTCAGAATGTATTAATAATACCATGCCACCATCACCATGTGTGTATCTGAATATAATTATTCACCTGCGTTTAATCTAGGCAACTGACAACAGCCTTAGAGAACGGTCAACGGTGAGTATTACAATGTAGATAATAATTAGATTTAATCAGACTTCTTTTAGGACTGATACTATATCCACTCATAAAACAAAAATGTTTCACAGCACAATTTCGCCGTGTTTAGAAAATTCAAAATTGCCTATATTAGCTACACGCTAAATGTATTAGAATAGAGGTAGGTGCTACACAGCCATTATTATACTCGAATAAAGTAACATAACAAAAAAGAAACCAATAATAACAACTATAAGCACAAATACATTCCCTAAAATGTACGTAATTAATAGGCTATAAATCTCTTTTGTGTTCACTTACTTAAATAAACTCCTTTTTATAAATTACCGTAAAAAAGAGTCAACGGAGGAGCGAATGATTGTATGTAAACACCACTGGGCACTGGGTATGAAACTCAGCTACATTTTTGACTACGATCGGCTTCGTAGTAAAATATGCTCCGCCCTAAGAGCCTTTAGTCCCTGTAATTGGTTCATAATTATCAAACTTTTCATTAAGCATGAACGAAAAACTTCACCGAATCGAATGCTGTTCAATGTTCAGTGGAAGTGGGCGAAACAGAGTTCACATGACCTGACCTGACCTCTGTTTCGTCCACTTCTACTCATTGCAGAAAATTTAGTGTCAGCCTATAATTAGCGTAATTTTTAGAAATAATGTTTGCAAAAACCCGCCTTAGAATCGGTGGAGTTTTTCGTTCATGACTAATTAAAAGTTAGATAATTAACTATATGAACCAATTACAGGGACTTAAGGCTGTTAGGGCGGAGCATATTTTACTACGAAGCGGATCGTAGTAAGTAATGCAGCTGAGTTTTCATAACTGGACTACTATTGACTAATACAATGTTTTCAGCACTTAACTATTACATACGTGAATTCTTTCATGAGCTTTTAATGCATCGGAACGCTTAAATTTCTTGCTGCAGTACTGACAACTGAACCGTCTTTCATCTGTATGAGTTAAAATGTGTCGATCTAGCGTGCCTGAAATAATCAAACCCGAAAAAATTAAATAACAAAATGACAATTTTAAATTACGTAACTATAAAATAAAGTAACTACTTGCTAGTTTGCAACTTTCTTATTATCAAGACGCTGTTTGTTTGTCCTAAAAAAATAATGTATTGCATTTACTCCAGTTACAAAGAATTTACTTTATTTTCTACAGCATTTACATTAACCCTCCCTGCTACAACTTTTGAACAATGTAGGAAAACTCGCGTGTGTGAGATTGTCAAAACGAGTCCAATGAATATATGTGTGACCAAGTGGGACAAATCCGAACCTAAAATCTCCAACCTTGACATAGGGGTAAAAAAACAGTTGAGCTACCCCTTTAACATTACGAGACGTCGTCCGGACAGAGAGAGGGGGGTCATTTATCATCGCATAAATATTTTTCAGGGGGGTCAGCCTGTATGGCAAAGCAATGATGGTTGCAGGAAAGCCAAAAAAATGGCCCAAGGGGTTAAGAAAATGGCCAAAATAAATAAATTCAATAGAAATTGTCTGTTATTTTTATGGGCGCAAATGCATGGCAACGTATCCTTAAGTCCTTAAGTATTAAGTTAATCTTAAAAGAGTAATTAAACGTGACCCAAGTGCTAATACCAGTTTGTTTCCAAGGAACACACATGCTTATACAATCCTGCAGGATATTTTCAAAAACAAAGCAATTGAGGTAAAAGAGCTACATAGTTCTACAGATGTTTTTAAGGTTAAGTTGGACGTACATTAGCAATGCAACTCGGGCGAGACCTATTACTGTGGAATCATATAGTACTGTCACTGTCATCCCTGTGCCGGCTGACAGAAGTGAATGTTTCTAACAGCTAAAAAAGTGCAGTTCGTAATGGATTTCTGTACTACGGCATGTGACCGAGTAATCCCCCGGGAAATTATTAGTTTTGATGTAGATGTTAAAATTCGGAAAGTTATTTGAGTCTAGGGAATAAATCGGTCAAATATGGTGTACAATATTTTGGATCTTTAGCAAAACAAAATCATCGGTCACTAAACCACTGATGTTACAGCTGAATGTTTTGCAATAATCAAGTGCGTATCTAAAGAATTATTCCTGCTGTAAATTATTCTGATATTGATTTTAGCGTCCATACACTCATTACCAGTAAAACAATAAAGCCAGAATAAATTAGTTTGTGAGGTTAGTGGTGTCAAAACGAAAGCTACCTATAATCTAAGATGGCGCCAGTCACTGATAAGGTGTCCTCTGTATTTTTCAATCTTTAGTTTCATTTGGGCTGTCGGCCTTATCCTGTCTCGTGATTCCAACGTTTTCTATTGACAATTTATGACTATGATAAATTCGAAAACCCTAGTAGTGACCTCCTCGCCTATTTTTAAAACAGCAACTAAAGTATATCGTCATCTTCAAAGACTTTTTTTGCTTCACAAAATACAATCTGACTTTTGATATTTTATCAACAGGCTTGGCTTTGGTCATCTTGATCGCGTGTTAGTACCAAGAATTCAAACGTCTAATGATAATGTCTAATATATTATGAGTCCGCATTCCACAAATGTCTGTACTTTTCTCATATCTACACTATTGATGCTACTTTGGTAAATGCAAAGTAATGTTCACTGAAAGTTAAATTATTTCATAATAAATCAAATTTCACTGATACGACGAGTATTTTTTCTTGGGGAGTCACTTTTAACCGCATAATGGAGTTTGCTAATATAAGTATCAATGTATGTATGTATGTATGTATGTATTGAGTATTGTGTTTGAGGCATCTGCCTATACACACTCGGTACAATTTACTGTTACAGCTTACCACCGAGATACACTAT
>JAQFZE010002988.1:0-13412 GCA_034695245.1 Dicyrtomina saundersi | reverse complement strand
AAACTCACAATTGATACAGAATTTGAAAAAAGGACCCATGGGGATGGAAGTATTTGGAAAGCTGACTAGTGAGTAGTGAACATCTAGTAGTAGTCGGGGATCGTCCGAAAATGACGTCATTGGTAGAGTCAATTGGTCTGCTTTAGCTGCTTTAATGACATCCCATGCTAAAGGTAGCAATTTACGCAATGGTTAAGCTGATGATAGGGGGGTCATAGGGTTCTTAGAAATGATGGGTTTTTGATTAGGTCATTTGTGGACGATTTCTAGACTATAGACTTGGATTTCAATGCTCCCAAAACGCACGCAGCCGCCTGTTGGACATGTGACATGTATGAAGGTCTATTGCACTATATTTTACTGATTCCGCCGCAAATATATCTCTCTCTCGACCACGCTGCCAAAAACTGCATTATTTCAAATGAGAATAGATGTGAAACCACTCTTCTGAATCTGAACGTTCGTTGTACGTGGTGAGTCAGGTCGAAGACGAAGAACTTTGCTGGTGGTCCCAAAAGATCAGAATCCAAACGGAGCTGAACAGATAGTGAAGCTTACCTCGTTTCTTGCTGCCAACGTAATTAACTAAAGTAAATTGTCAGTACAATCCATCATTAATTTATTCCATACTCATTTTTCGAAAATTATTTTAACGTCATGGCTGAAGAAACTAAAAGTAACGGATCCACCGCTGTTTCCGAAGATATTAAACCGGCAGCGGAAGCCGCGACCGGGAAACTCACTGTCCCTGATGTTGCCGCTGATCCTGATACTAAAAACGACGTAAAGCCTGCTGCTGTTGATGAGAAAAAGAACGGTGATAAAGGAGATGCCGTCGTCGAAGAAGAGTCAAAACCTGTTGAAGAAAAGGTTAAAAGTGAAGACAATGTTAAGAATGAAGAAGAGCAAGTGATTGAAGTTGAAGAAAGCAAGAAGGAAAAAATTCTCACACAATTGGAGGTAAGCTATCTGCTTTTGGCTTTAGTAAGAACTGTGAAATAAATTGGTTGTGGGCTTGTGGGTAATCAAAGATTAATATGTAATTAACAACCAACAAGTAAACAATGAATTAATAATGGGAATGGGACGAATTTAAAAGTAATTAATAACAATTAAGTAACATAGATCATGACTATTGTATACGGAGAGTCCCTAAACTAAACACAATAAGCAATAAGAGATATGTATTCATAACATTGTAAGAGTTCAATTAACTATTACATTGCACCATTTACAGGCAGGTATTAGGGACTGCAGAAACCAAATAATTCTGATTTCAAATGATCCTTGTGGGATGATGTCACTGGCTACGTAATTAGTCATGAATGTATACAATCTTTGGCTCCTATTTAATATTTAATTCTTATGCATTCAGATGACAGACTCGACTTAGCAAAGTTTGGGACATTCGCTAGAACCATAACAATCAGTTGCACGTATCCTAGAATAGTGTGTGTAGTACTAAAAGTATTGGCCATTATTAATCATGGGATTAGTTGTTAGTCCAAAAATTTTCTAGCCAGTCAAGGGCCCTTGGTATATTTTTTACTTTTTTTCTTGGTACTTAAAACAGTCGAATTTGGACTAAAAACCTAAAGTAGTATAGTTTCAACGAGAAATGGTATTCGTATATCTTTTACATTTGGATGATTTACAATGTCCTTTATTACAGGGTGGTAGAAACTATACTTACTTCTAGTGGAAGGTTTATGTGCGCAAGGTATATTAGAGCTGTATACTATAATTAAAGCGCAAGGTATTGTAGCTATACTTCTGCCTCGCAAAATTGATGTTGTGTTCGGCTGTACACATTATTATTTTATTTTTGTAGTTCTACTTTGGTGATGTTAACCTGCCCAAAGATGCCTTTATGAAAGGAGAGATGGCTAAAAGTGACGGATGGATTGAGGTGACCACAATGCTTAAGTTCAACAGATTAAAAAATCTTTTGGATGGGTAAGGGAACACATATTATTATGATGATGATATTACTAAGTAATCAAGTTGAATTTGCAATAAATGTATTGTCTGACATTAGTGGCTATTTACCTCTTTTAAAAAAGTCGAATAGTTCTCAGAAACGAATACGTTATTTTTGAATTATTTTAGATTTGGAGAGAAACAGCACGTTCCGATTCTTCTTGATGTACTCAAGAATTCTTCTCTAATCGAAGTTGACCCTCCTGGAAACAAGCTCAGGCGGTGCCTTCAGTTTCCGGCCCCAGAAGGCAGAGCAGAAGAGAAAACAGTGTACTTGAAGAATTTTTCCAAAACTGAAACCACATTGGACGAACTTTTGGGTTAGGATTTGAACTTAAATCGCTTTGGCAAGAAGGGAAATTGTCATGTCTTTTAATTGGTTCCTTAAGAAATTGCATCTTTTAACATTGAATTTTTTATATTTTTCAGATCATTTCAAAAGTAAGTACGAAGGAGTTGAAGGCATCATAATGCGAAATTACAATAGGAAAACTTTTGAAGGCGGTGAATTCGTTTTTAAACGGGAATTCAAAGGCTCTATTTTCGTCGTGTTCAAAACAGTGGAACAGGCTGAAATTCTTATAAATGAAGAAAAGACGTCTTACAAAGGAGTTGAGGTACTACATTTTGAATCTTGTTTTCCTTATTGTATTTTTATATGCGTGGTAAAACATTCAGTGACTTCAGCCCATTGAATTTCCTCATTGTTTTTTTTTCTATAGTTGTTAAAGATGATGCAGAAGGAACACAGTGCCAAAAAGCTTGCAGACTTGCAAGCAAGGACAGAAGCTCGAAAAAAGAAAAAGGAACAACAACAACAAAAGGATGACGAACCAGAAGAATCTGAAAATGCAGTTCCCGAATTACCAGAGAATATCTTCGTAAAGGTACTTAGCGTCCCTGAAGGTCTATCACGTGAGGATATCAAGGCTACTTGGGCAAGTTTGTTTGACGACAAAGAGAAATATCAGGTTATTTTAAAATATATTGCATAATTAAAACAAAACACACCTTAGACGTACGTAATTTATTTTTCAGGGTTTGATCGAAGATGATTCAAACGTTCAAGGTTGATTAAATCTGGTTTAAACCGAAACGTTAAAATTGAAAAGCGCATACATGAAAATACAAATTTGTGAATAATAAGTTTTTGTAAACTGCTGTTAATCAAACATCCCAGTTTCTCTCCCAATTAATTTATTAACCAATAGCTTATGGATGGATAGCCGCTTTTTTGTGGGAAGAAGAAATGTGGTTCTTACCAATTAGTATTTTCAATAAGATTTTTTGAAAGCAAGTAATTAAACCATTCAGTTAAATGCCTCAAATTTTTTATTTGTGTCTGTTTATGCCGGTTTTTCCAAAGTATTATCTTTTATTGAAACACCTCGGATCTGCATGTTTTAAATGAAATGTAGTATTGTTTAATATATTCAACATATTGTGTATTGTTTTTTAGATTGCATTTATTGACTTCAATCGCGGGGAGAAGGATGCGGTCTTGCGATTAGACAGAGCAAATGCAGCTAAGGAAGCTATTGAATTGTTATCTAAGACAGAGACCCCAGGGAAAATCGGCTTAGGACCAGAAAAAATCTTATGCGAAGTAAGGGAGCTAGAGCAGAAGGAAGAAGAAGAACATAGGGCTCAAGTTTCTCAAAAACAGCAGATGAGATTAAATCAAAGAAAACGACAGGGCGGAAATCGGGGACGTGGTCGTGGTCGTGGTCACAAGCGCCAGCGACGATATTAAATTTGTCAGTCTCCACAACAACAACAAAAAAAACAATTTGTATATAAATTCTTGAGCATTGCATTGCCAAGATTTTTCTTTTTTTTATACAAGCAGTGTATCTCTCTCTGTCCCTGATGTCACTCAGCTTTCCTTCTATTTTTTCTCTGGGTGCACTTTGGACTGTGTGAACTTTCTTACGTGACTTTACTTCAGAGTGGGACCCATGATGGTCACTCGGAGGAGTATATCTTTACTTACTATTTAGCTATTTCTATATAGGTATATGATGTTACTCATCTTTTTGTTCCAAATCATGCTTGTCTCTTAAATGAATTGACGACTGCCCTATGTTTTTATTGTATGCCTTGGTCAGTTACCTAACTACAACACTCCTCGACTACGTTCTTAATCAGGTGATTTTGTATAGTATATCCTTTCCATTTCTAGCGATGATGTATTGAGTTAAATCTTATGTAATGTTGAATATATAAAAAATGTATTAGGATATGAGTTTGACGTTAAAGAAAACGGTTTTTATTGTAATAAACTGGAAATAAAATCACTACGTGTTAGTTTTAAAATTGTCGATATTTTCCTTTCTCCTGGAGTAAGTTCATCTTCGCAAGTTCTCATAAACATGTATAGTAGTGAGATTGATTCACATTCACACTATTCACCGAGCATAAAGAGACAGATCATTTACCCAATCAAGACGACACCTAATGACCAAAAACAATTTAATATTAAACCCCATATAGTACTACAGACGTTTGCACATATTTTGGGATAATAGTGATAATAGATAATATGCACAGTCTGTACCTAAATATATACCAGCGCTGTATTAAGGTTTCGTTGTACATGCTATTAAAGTATAGACTGGATCAATTATAAACATAGCAATTTAAACTCAATTCTATAATAATTATATCCCTTGAATCATCCAATTGAAGAATCAAAATGGCCCGTATCCAATTTAAGCTGGGATTAAAATGAGCTATCAAATAAACTATATGAGATAGATGTGTAAAATATTAATTTACGAGTTTTTGAAAAGTTTAAAATGTTCCATTTACATGTTTTTGAAAAGTTCAAAATGTTCCATTTACATGCTTTTGAAAAATTTTAAATAATTCATTTCGTTTACTTACATATTTTTGAGAAGTTCAAAATGTTCCATTTAAATTCTTTTGAAAAGTTCTAAACATTACAATTACAATTTTTTTGAAAATTTCAATATGATCCATTTACACGTTTTTTAAAAATTCAAAATGTCCTATATACATGTTTTTGTCAACTTTAAAATGTTCCGTTTATATGCTATTAGGATCTTGGTATTTTTTTGTAGATAGTGCATTTCGTTTAAGTAGAGCAAAAAAGAATGGATAGGTATATGCATCATTTTGATTCTTCAGTGACAATTTGCATTGTTGATGTTGATTGCTGCATTATAAATGCCTTTTACGTGGACGGGAAGTGTATAGTGAGTGGCCAGTTTTGCTTTATTTTTAACGGCCAGTGCAGTGGGGTAGTAGTTTAAGAGGTACTTACTTTTTTAGCAGTGCAATGCTTTTAAGATGTTATTTGAGTACGCGGCGTAAAAGAATGGATTTATTATGGGTAGTTGAACTGTGGGAAGCAAGGACTAAGGGAATCGTCCATAAATGATGTCATTGGTAGGGGTAGTGGGTCTAGTTGGGTATTGATGATATGCGATGCTAAAGAAAGTCGTTATTACGCAATGTTAAATTGATGACATGGGGGTGGGAGGGTCCTAAAAGAGTGATAATTTGGGTGACATCATTTTTGGACCAACCCAAACGGAAGGCATTGAGGGAGATCAGCTGTTGTTCTCTGCCGATTTGTCAGAATTTAGCGCGCAAGCAGCAGCACCAACGGAACCCGACGACGACGAGCATTGAGGAAGAAGACATAGGAGTATAGGAGGAGAGAAACTGAAAAACTAGAACAGCAGATCGCGGATCGCGGCTAGTGCGATTGGTACAATGGGATTGGGAGCGTACTAGTTGGCTGGTAGTCGCTTCCTTTTTGTTTTACACCATTGACGCAGATTTCAATTTCTTTTGAGCTTAACTTTATTAATCAACGTTAATAGATTTGTTGACTGTTGTTTTTGTTAATGTTGTCAACGGTGAACTTCATAAGAGTGCTACCTATATTTATTTTAAGTTTTGTAGAAGTAAAAGAATCTCCCTCTAATAGGCGTGATCTTGTGAGAAATGCAATGTCAGTTACAAAAGTTATAGTTCGTCCCACAGCCCACAGCAGCCAAGTAATCTAGAGTCTAGTCTAGATTCAGAAGTTGGAAGTAGGATCATGTCGAATGTTGTGTGTTGTTGTTTCTTTTTAATAATCAATAATAGATATTAAGAGTAAACATAAGTAGGTAGGTTGGTAGGTAGTGGATCTCGTCTCTCATAAAACTACACAATCCTCCCTGAAACATCCAAGAGGAACTTGGCAGTTGGCACTATGAATGGGAAAAGTGATCCAGAGAACGGTCTTCGGGACAGCTCATTAGTTGAGAATAAAAATGAATTGACTGCACCTTCCTTGTCACCGCTGAGCTTATCAAATTTATCATCATGTGCTGGTGCTCACTTGGTCCATGTATCGGTATCCGCCTCCTCAAGTCCTCCTGCCAAAGGGACGATCAACCTTTCTCAGAGCACCTTACCCACCCCGGGGAATGAGAAGGTTCAGCAGCAGAGTGGAGGAATGAAATTGGAATTACCCATGGTCTACAACAATTTAAAATTTTCACATTTTCGAGGAACTTCCGCCGTGTCATTTTTGGTGACTAAAAGAAGACGATTGGAAGTGGATGTTCAAGAAACTTCGAATTTATTGAGTTCTTTGACTTTCAAAGACAATATTGATAGTAACCTTAATCTTAATATGACAACTCCCGTTACCGACAAATCAAGCTCAACGGTTCCTTGTTCCAAACTAAAAAGGTCGAGGAAATCCGCTTTTTACATTCATAAAGTAAATGAAGACTCTCCTGCAACTCCTGCACCTGCACAAAAGAAGACTTCAGTCAAGCGTTATCAGTATAAAGAAAATGTGTGGGATAATTTACAAGCTATTTTCAAGTGGGCTCGAGAGCATACAGCCACCGGGAGTGATCAGGTTGTGCAGATGGCCAAAGACTGGGATGATTACAATCAGAATCGTAAGAGTATCACATTCGAAGAAATTTCTGATTTATTTTCCATTTCAGCAGAGGAACTGCAAGACTTCAAACTCTTTGACGATTTAAAATTGAGCTCAATGTTGCCAAAACTTCGTAATCTTGTCAATCACCTGGTGTACTCGGATCTGAGTAAACTGGTAGCATTTCGGGAGTGGCAGAGTGACAGTGGAAGCCTCAGTAAATGTGCTCATTTCCTTGCTGAAGCTCATGGAACTCATCTACGGAGTGACATCGTGGACAAGCATTGCCTATTCCTGTCCAAGCGAGAGGACGCAGTCAAAACTGAAATCAATGGAAGTCTTGAAGCTCATGATAAAATGCGGAAAAAAGTATTTGTCCGCCAAATCAAGGATGCATTAACTTTTGGACGAAAATTTGAAGACTTTATGACTTGCATCAACGACATAAATCCAAATTGGAATGTAATACAAATTACGGCCATGGCTTTTGGAAACAATCGATTTGGGTCTGAGTCGGCAGAATACAAGAAGACGCCAGCCTTATTTTTGACTAGTTTTCTAAACCTACCTGGGGATAAGAAGCGATCTAATTTTGTCACATACATTAAGGAGCCCAGGTTGGACCTATCCTCAAGAATGCCTCATGGCATTTTAGAAGAGTTCAAGAAGGTTATGACAAAGAATCGTCACATCAATGATGAGTATGTCGGCTGTCGGAAGAAATATTGGGATATACGAGCAGAGCACAACAAGCATCTGTCTGATATTATTCATTCAATGGAAGAAAACTGGCTCGGTCCCTTCTCAGTTTTATTCGCAGGGAATATTAAGGATACGTCCCTCCAGGAGAAGATAATTCTTAAATTGCAGGACATTCAGACTCATTCTGGGAGAAAATTGACAATGCAAGACAAAGTCTTCTTGTACAAGCTCATGGAAAATTATGGACGAGTGGGTGAGAATACTAAAACGAAGTTGAGGGAAGTTCTTCAAGCTTATCTACAAATCTCTTCTAAACGCTCACATTTAGTAACACAAATTGTCTCCGAGATGGGGAAGGAAATACCAGCTAATCAAGAAAGGTGGCCTGCAATTATTATTCTAGATTCAGTAAGTGTAGAAAAATTTAATATTTCGTTGGCAGTGCAACAGAGTTGTGAAGTAATATGGATTTGAAATATTTATTTACGCTAATGAAATGCATTTTTTTACAACATTCTTTATGCAGGAACTTGAACAGCTCCCCTGGGACTGGATGCCAATGTTACGTACAACGAGTGTGACGCGGATGGCTTCCGTAGCTGCAGTATATAGCGCAGTGAAAGTCATTAAAATTAGTCGGCCGAAATTCCCTGAAATTGTCGATATCTCAAAGTGCACTTTCATCCTAAATCCAGACCAAACGTTAATTAATGTGCAGAAAAGACTGGAGTGCTATCTCACGGGTCACAAGAAATGGACGGGCATTGTTGGAAGGAAGCCCACACATGAGGAAATGGAAGGAGCACTTCAGAATAATGACATCATGATGTACGTTTCTGGTTTTATGTATAATTACATTTACATTGTGGTATATTGTCAGTCAACTCAGCAAATATGCTGATCTAACATATTTTCTCCTCGCCTCAAACTTCAAATCGTGATGCTAAAAACGTGTAGATGCTATCTTAGGGTTTTTGGACGTATGCGACACAAGTTATCTTTTTTTTATTTGCAGATATTGTGGACATGGAAGCGGTATAAATTTCTTCCCAGAATTTGCATTACAAAAGTTGCTGTGCAATGCCACTCCGATTTTAATGGGTTGTTCCAGTGCTCAGTACCGGTACCATGGGCCCAAAGCAAATTCGTCTTCCATCGTGTCTTCGTATTTAATTGCCGCATGGTGAGAAAATTCACTTGGCATATTTTTAACTGCATACCTATATATGTATATAAGTTTATTTTAGTACTCAGAATTGTGAACATTTCTAACTTTAAACTGTTTATTGCCTTTTGCAGTCCAAGTATAGTTGGGTTTTTATGGGAAGTCACAGATGTGGAGTGCGATCGTGTTACTGTGGATATGTTACAGCGTTGGCTCCCTGGATCTAAAAAGATGCCAACATTCGCACAGTTTGATCCTAAATTTGAAAGACCAAGAGAGAAATGTTTGGCAACTGCAATGCTCCAATCTCGAAAGGCTGCAACACAATTTCTGACTGAAGCAGCATTAGTCAATTATGGCCTGCCTGTTGAGACCAAATGAAATTTTGAACTTTTGACGCTTCCATGAACTGATTTGTATTTTGTACGACTGAATATATTTGCTTAATATTGTTTTAAATTGAAATATTAATTGAATAGTAGTTGTAGTGTGTATTTAATGATTTAAAGAAATGACTTGTATGCTTATTTATTATCATACCATTGTGACAATACGTTTGGAAATTAGATCCTTTGGGGGTCCGCGTACAAGGAAGATGAATTATTTGTATAAAGTTTTCTATTTTAAAATGTATTTTGATACACGAATCATCAAAATTTATATGTTTGTAATTTGTAGATAAGTACTCTTTAATACTGTAGGCATACAGATGGTCCAGTAAATTTTTTACGGTGTGTTCCTGCTCAAATGACTCCTGATTATAAGTGCACATTATTTCGGCATTTCCTTACGTTGCAATACATCATCAGCCATCGTCACCATCCTTGTGATATCTGTGTAGCATGCATGTGTGCAGAACTTATTTATTACTAATTACATAGGTACAACGGTACAGGTGCCTACCCAATCTGCTCTCCAGAAAAAGCCAACCGTCAGAACCAAGGTATCATACTATTAAGTCACATCTTCTGCCATCACATCACATGCCTAAGCATTGCTGAGTTGGAAATGTTTAATCTAAAAGGATTTTATCATCTGCTATGTTATTAATACGGGATTGAGAAATATTGAGAATCCATTGGCAGTATGTGTTCCAAAAGAAATTTATTATTTAGAGCGGACGGCTTAGTAGATTTCCAAACTACATACGTAAATAGGTTCATCACATAGAAGGAAGAACGTATTGTAAATTGTAAGCTAATATAGTATAATATCTAACCCTTAGATTAATAGCTGTATCAATTTCTTTGCTAGAAGTAGAAATTGCACTCGTCTAACTTTGAAGCCTTTACTATTTTAAAACCCACTCTGCGTTTCGCGTTAATTTCATGCTAAAATCATATCGTCTCTGAAGAACCAAAATTACCCATATCCAATTTAAGCTAAAATCAAAATGAGCTATGTCATAAAAACAAAACGAGAAACATGCGTAAAATGTTAATTAGGAGTTTTCGAAAAACGTAAAATGTTCTATTTTCATGGTTTTCAACAATGTAAAATGTCCTATTTACATGTTTTTGAAAAGGTGCAAAATGTTCTAATTCCATGTTTTTGAAACGGTGCAAAAATTTCTAATTCAATGTTTTTCAAAAAGTGCAAAAAGTTCAAATTCCATGTTTTCGAAAAGGTGCAAAATGTTCTAATTCCATGTACTTGAAAAGTGTAAAATTTTGGATTTACAAATTTTTGAGAAGTGCAAAATGTTCTATTTAAATGCTCTTAAGACATATTTGAATATTTTTGTAGATAGTTGATATTGTTTTTAGCTTTCCTGATAAAAATAAATCATTATTCGTACAAATCTCAGTACCGGGCTAAAACACAGCGTTGCCGTAAGTGAACAATAGAGTTTATTCGTTAATTGTAAACAAAAAATGTATACAAGACCGATTCACCTGCAAAACGATAATAAATGATGAAACACAATAAAAATCAAAAATATGCATTCTTTCCTTCGTTATAACTATAGCTTATTTTAAAAACTATTTCATCTCAGTGGTGTCCCTTTTTTCAATCCGCCGTAGTTGCTTCTTTTTCATTTTCTTTATTTTAGCGGTGTCCGTGATCTGTAAAGATTGAAAAATAATACTTAAAGATAAGTTAAGAGAACATACTAGGAAACTCGATATACTGATGCAACACTGACTCATGAATACAATTGGTTACTGGTTAGTATTTAAACACAAATATCGAATAAAAAAATAAAAACCTAATTGCTCTCGTCACATCAGATGACACACAAGAGTAAAATACATGAAAAAATTCGGGAATAATAAAGCTTTTGAAGAGTACAAGTAAAAAAAAGTGGTATGCTACCCTTGTACAAAATTGAGTACTGCAATATAAAAACAAACTCACTTTCTGGACGATTTCCGATTTCTTCGCATTTATTTCCCGTCTCTTTTTGTTTTCCTCTGTCCTTTCCCGTTTAAGTCTTTCTTTTTCAGAGATTTCATCTCGAAGACGTTGCGACAAAGCCTTACATCTATCTCGATCCTCCCTTTCTTTCATTTTCTTTCCCAGAGTATCTCGTTTATGCTTCTTCATACTTGAAGCCCTGCAAAATGAATAAATAGTTGATCTTCCTGTCCTACAATCAGCACCTCAAAATCTTACACCTCATTTCACATGCTAAATTATAGCAGAATGAGGCAGTTTTAGTAACAGTAATATTTACCGCATTTTAGGTTCCTTCCAAAATCGCCCAGATTTTGCTATTCCTTTAGGAAGCTCTCTGATCGATGCTATTTTTGCGTCAAATGGATTTAAAATTTGCACAGACGAAGAATTCGCAGGACTGGAATCCATTTTTACTTCCATAATATAAGGTACGGATTTTTGAATAGATAGAGTTGCAGTTCTCTGACACCAACACTAACTTACTTCAATAAGATTTCAACCGCTATTTCAATGAATCAACAGTGGGGTACACCTACAAGAAACACACAAATCCAAAATCAAATGCCAAATCAAGTCACCAACAACCATCACATATTATTCAGCAAATTTATTCACCTATCATGCATCGGTCGTGCATTTAAACGAATATAAAGGATGCAATTTCAGCAAATTGCTGTCAGAATCCACCTGTTATGTACGTATTAACAGAAGCTTTACTGCAGTGATAACCGAAATAATCGAAGCAGTGCTGCAAATTGTTATTACCGTCTTATAATTAATCTTATTATACAGCAATACATTATTGTTATTGTTTTACATACTCCGTCCGTCGAAACATGTATGTGAAGGACAAGTAGTTAGATTGTTTAAAAATGATGGAATTATTAATAATGAACTTTAAACCATAGCCTACAGTCAGTAGGTCCTAGATTTTGGATTTACAAACGTAACTGCGACGTTCTGTAACGTAATCCCACATTAAATCCAACAACATAGGGAACCTTCAACCTTCAATTTCCACATGCATTCTATGGACGGCAGATTTAATTCATTGTTAGAAATATAAACAATAAATGTAGTATTATCAATGATTAACCAAAAGCTTAAATAAAACCGTGTCTTGCATTCCAAATACGGCAAATAATAATTTAAAAGTGAGAAAAAAGTACCCAATTCTTCCATCTATCAACTATAGACGATAACAGACTACAGAGCCAAAAATAGTAATTAATTCAACTGACTTACACGACAGCCTAATTCGGTTTAAGACTTTAAGATCCTGTCCAGCATTCATTGACAAGTCACAAACAATGAATATTATCCGGGAACAAAAGCAACTAATAACAAACGACACAAACGTAGTGCAATGCAGGTAAAAATCCGGGAGGCATCCGAAACCGAGAATAAGAGCTGTACAATACGTTTATACACTCACACTGGAAGAGCACGTGGACGAAAGTATCCGTAGGGTGTTAAGTTGAAAAATTCAAGCTAGTAGGGCGCCGTCCATAAATGATGTTATCACCCACGTGGATGGGCCCCAAAAAACTCTCCATTTAAATTTAAAACAATCTAAACGGGGTGTAATAATTGTATTCTTACTAATTAGGAAGGGCGGATTTATCACAAAAATGCCATGTCATCCATGACATCATCTGTGGACAATTTCTAAGGTAGTCCACTGGCATTTACTGGCTGCGAAGTGCAACTGTTAGCCACTACGTCGTGCTTGTGCTTGTGGCTGGCTCTAAAAGCTGTTTTAATTCCAGATTATATCCAGAACTAGTGCACTATACCCACATTTTAATACGAAGTATTAAATACTAGAGTATAAGCGATCGAGTCAACTCGATCGTCTAGTGTAAGGGGTTTTTGTGTCTCATGGTTTTATAGAAAAATGGGGTGTTAAAACACACTGGAGTTTACCACTAACCCATTTAAAATTTATATCTTTGTCAGCATTTTTTCGAGCAAACAATTAACAGTATGACTGGTATCTTACCCTTCTAATTAGTTTCTCTGCTTAGCGCCGCTTTCAATGTTTTCACAATAACCTTAGCTGTATTGTCCTTAAAAATTGATACATAGTAATTTTTTCTAAAAATTTTGCGATGTCCTTACAATTTCGTATCTTTTTATTCATATTACTTGCAGAACAACTTAAGATTGTTTAAGGTGTTTTTAATCCGGGGTTTTATTAATGGCACTTATTTTAGACGTCTATTTGATGGTTATGTTTAGACTTCTCAGTTT
>JAQFZE010002987.1:0-13413 GCA_034695245.1 Dicyrtomina saundersi | reverse complement strand
ACAGGTCAAAATCCTAGACAAAAGAAAACACAAAAAAATGTATGTTGTAGGCCGGCAATTAAATGCAGTGAGTGAGTCACTTGGGTTTAATCGTTGAAAGATGACGACTATAAATGTTTATAATTAGGGATGAATAAATATTAATGAATTACCTGGTATTTAGATTGAATTATTACAAATTAAATTCAATAAAGTATTGAATCAACAATATCCCTGGTGAGGTTGGAAATAAGACCGATAAATGTGATGATGATGATGATGATGGTGATGATGAATTACTGTGAGTATGGTGTACCGAGTAGCAGTTTGGTTTGCGTTGAACCGCGTGGTTGAGATGAAAGCCGGAAAGATGCAGGATGCAGTTTAAGTTTTGTATTTCATCATTTTAAGAGAAAAGACACAAATGACGTAAGCAATTTTTATGAAATTTTGGGACCCACCCACCCCTATTGTGAGTACCTCAACCATTTCGTAAATGGCTATGTTTAACATGGCACTGAAAACCTGTCACCCACCCTAGTAGATGACGTAATTTGTGTGTGTTTCCTAATGAACCGCATGTTATGGTGGGCAATAATGGTAGTGAATCATATGGTTTGAATTTGCCACCTATTTTGAGTGTTGAATGTGCAGATTTTAAACTACAGTAAGCAATTAAGGCTTGCAATGTGTCGTTGATTATCTTATAAATCTTATTTATAATTAATTTGTGTAATATAACTAAAAATTTGAAATTCCAATATTTGAATTTACCGCTTAAACATTAAATATTGTGTTAAATGAATATTTCGACCGGTAACTCAATGAAATTACACTATTATTATTTTATTATTTTTTTTATAGGAATGTCTATACGAAGACGAATACATAAAGGAACACACATTTATTTTTGTCATGTAGTTTTGATACTGTGCGGCGGAAGGAAAAAAGGAAAAAAATGTCCCCGGTCGCAGGTCGGTACGCGAGTTGATTGAAAACTATTTTGCATAACGTGTGCAAATGTAGTTTTAATTTAAAAAAAGTAAAACCGGACGGAGCCAAAGCAAGAATGCGCGTTGGAACTTGCCTGCTATGTTAGTATATTTTTGTCAATTTTTTAAAGCATCTATAATATTATGTAGATCGACTGGAGGAATAATCAAATCGAATTCCATGGGCATTCTACCGACCACTGTTATTAAGTATCAACTTTGAACGTTTCTAGCCCAAAACTAACTATGCCCCAATTTAAAAAATCTTTTTCGACATATCCTCAACATAATACATATTATTATATAGGAAAAGGAAACTATTACCGTATATCTAACAGTACGGATACTATTCAATCTGAGACACCTTACCTTCCCCCGCGTTCTATCAGAGACCCGCGTAGTATTACACGAAATACGGTACTACATTCGTATTAGCATCTCCCAAATTACATTTTCGTGATTTATGATTTATGAGTCTCGCAAAACATGTTAGTTTTACAGTATGCCACAAACAAACAAGGGAAAACTATGCGGCGAATGCGTGTCAGTCAGTGTCACAGTCCTTCCTTTAACTGACACATACAGATGTACTTAGGTGCCTACTTATATTGGATATTGAAATATATAGAGATTTAGCTTGATAGTATACTAACTAGGTAGTTAGTATAAGGTTAATAAGGTAACTACAAAAACTACGTACACTGCACAACCTTCAACGGAGTATTATGGACATTAACACGTAGTAGTTAGTTATGTTATAACCAGCTTATAAACTTATAGCAATAATCACTGCAGAAATTATGTAAGCATATAGAGGTAGAAATGATAATTTTTGCCAACATTGTCTAATAATGGAAAACAAATTAGTTCTTTAATCCAACAATCCAACGAAAGGAAATTGAAGTCATAATCAGTTTTTTGAATCATTATGCATTAGATCGATTTTTAACCTAATTCAGGCAGTTCCTACCCAGCAGGTATTAAGTAAGGCACGAAAATCTAGTTGAAAATATATATAATAGAGAGTTTGGGTTTACTTAAGATACTAACAAGCAAAGTTTGATAGCACAAAAAAAACCTCAAGAGTGAAAAATTTTCAAAAGGGGATACAACTTACATGCATTAAAAATAGCCAAAGGCAAGGTTTTATTTGCATACTACAACTACAACTACTTACAGCTGATAGTTTTTTAAAACTAATAAAAACTCTGAAAGCTCACTTTTTTCAGTCAGCTTAAATGCTTAAAAAAATGCTGTCTACTGAACTTACAAGAGCCCAATATAATAATAACACATTGTTTATCTTCTATACTGAAACAAGCCACTCGGAGACTCGGAGCACAGGTTTCTTTAACTAATTAAAGCTGGTTTAAAAGTAAGAAGCAGAATCAGAATATTTCAGCAAAATGATATTTCACTTTTATTTTGGCAATAGCTGACAGAATCGAGATTTTCACAGGAAATCTGTGATTTCAGTCGTTTGGGCGCACGTTGGGGAAGAGCGCATAGTTTATTACAATTATTTACATACTAAAAACTCACTGTCCTGTGTAAGAAATCGTCCATAAATGATGTCATGGGTAGGGTCAATGAGCCTGCTGGGATACTCATCATACCTTATGCCTTATGTTAAACATAGCCATTTACGCAGTGGTTAAGATGATGATGATAGGGGTGTCATTGGGTCTTAGAAATGTAAACTTTTCGATGACATCATTTACGGACGACCCCTCGCACAAGTAAAGGGGCAATGCGTTATTGTGTACTGAGAGTGTGTGAGGAAGGGGAATAATTAAAATAATGTGTTGCGCTAGTATGATTATAAATGAACTAGTAATAAAATAATTGAATAAGTAATTTAGAACTACTAATATTACCTAATTTTGTCGTTACAAAGGAGGGAGGGGACTTCAAAATTCAGATCTATTTTGCACGACGTTATTGTTGCATAACTCCAACTACGGTACAGTTAGAATCATCCATTCTCCCGTACATTGACATAGGATATGAGAATTTTTCAGATCAATGGCAGAACATGGCGCGAGAATTAAATTTTCTAGTTGAACACATACGACGTAAATAAAAACCAATCCTATGTTTTGACGTTTAGTTTTTGGTAATAAAATTAGATTTAATGTAAGATTTACAAAAAACAAATTTTGTACAAATTATCAAGTGAAACGTAATTTTACATTATTTAGATACATTCAACTAACGCACAAGGGGAATGTTCAGAGAATACCATGTAAATATAAATTATTCAATGAGGCTCTATGTATTTCTTGTGTTGTGACTTGAGACTTGAGTTGATAGTCAGTCAGTCAGTGTGTTTTGTGAGTCTGTGTGGTGGTGGTGTGGTCGTGGTCGTCGTCCTCCATCATAGAATCATAGTAGCCTCCATTTAATAAAATATTTCTGAACTATTAAAACTATAGAGAGTGTTTACGGTAGGGTCAGTTTTTTCAGATTTAACAGTCCTCCAGATCTGGAGAATGAAGCGAAGTATTAGGAATACTATCTCTGAGCCCCCTGATGAGGGGAATGAGGCTGAAATATCGGATCAACCCAAACCAAATAATTCTAAGGTGAGTCTTTCTTTTGGTCCAGATTCCAGATTTAAATATTAATTTTTCTTGGAATCAAAAATGGTGATCCATGTTTATATACAAAAGAATAAGTATGTTCCTTTTTTGGTATTTAGAAGGTTGATTGTTGAATGTAGTTCACTAACATTGAGATATAGGGTTTTTTGTTTGTTAAATAATAAATCTTATTGTACAAATATATATGTGAATTCCGAATTTTATGTTAAATTAAGACATTACTTAGTTGAATTTTTCGATTGACTCACTTATTATTATAGCGTGCCAAAAAATTGGCAACTCCAACCCGGATTCAGCCTCCCCGTGGAGTGAAATCAACTATTTCAGTTCCGTCTGCATCCCCTCTGAGCAATATCATTCCATATCAGATATCGCAGCCTGTTCCGTTCAAAAACCCTCTTTTGTACGATGTGGTAAGTAATACATAATGTATATGTATAAAATAATAGTGTCGTTCATGAAGCAATTTCATCATTTAATCTCTGCGACCCAGCTCAGCTCTATAATATCAATTATAGTTTCAATTTATTATCATAATTTTGTTCAAATGTGTTAATCACAAAAGATTATTTTTATTTTTTATTTATGTAAAATATAGGTAATTCGAGAAGTTTTCAAACATTTGGGTAAGCCCTGCCTCCTTCGATGCCGTAAAGTATGCCGAAAATGGAAAGTCCTTGCATCTGTGAAACTGGAGAAATTCAATAGAAAATTAGCACTTGATTTTGACAGGCCTGAGAAATTATCAGACTACGCACAAATGTTGGAACAGTGTAACATCTGTGATAGAAAATTATGGAGTGAGTCCACCTTTGAATTCACGCTGAGTCATCAAGTAAATTTCAAAAATTCCTCACTGCGAAAAATATTCGGCTTGGTTGGTCACCACATAAAGGATTTGAAACTGACTATTGCAAAATCCACAAGATTTGGTATCCGTGATTTTCGAAACCTTCTGCTACACTATACGCCTAATTTGGAAATGATTTGGTTAAATTCCATACCGCAGAATATTACCAACAGATCAAGTGAGTATTAGTATTAGTCTCTATGAATTTAATTATAAATTTTACATTAATAAAGTATTAGTATATTATGTAATTTGAATATTTGAATCAGGGAATCATAAAAATAAGGAATGGTTGTTAGATGGTATTGGGTTATTCAGAGCATTTGTAATAATGACGTGTATTATTTTTATAGGAAGTTTATTTCCTAGTCAAGTAACTGGTCTCCCACTCCTGCCTAGACTTCGTGAAATTGAAATTTACTCGTACGAAGAAGGCAGACAAAAATACAATCAAAGATTTTTCACGGATCTCTTTAGTGAAACACCAAACTTATTTGCTTTAAAATATCGTCATTTGGAGGACGATGAGGAGGGAAGTGATGATACGCCAGATGCGGTCAAATCCGTTTTTTCTGGTTTAGAAGCTGCAAGTGGAGCAAGGCACTCTTTGCGGGACGTGGATCTGGATTGTCTTCGAAATAATCAATTTCAACAAATGATTGATTTGTACTCCCAAGGATTCCATCCCACTCATCTAAATCTTTGGCGTCTTCATTCCGCCACGAGTGGGAGCATGATTGAGAAGCTTATCCGAAGGTTTCAAAGTACGCTCGAGCAACTATTTTTGGGTGGTCAGCGAGTGTGGGATGTGGACATTGAGGATCAAGACAATGATGATAATAATAACCATCCCTTTAATAATCGTGCAATTCATTTACTCAATTTGGGACCCCCATTCACAATGAAAAATTTGAAAGTTTTAGCTTTCCATCCCGACTCGACGTCCCCCCTTTTTCGCCCCATATTCTGGCAAAGTATTCACTACCAAGCCCAATTCCCACAACTGGAGGAGCTCTTCATTTATCTCAATAGGAATAATTGGTGGGAGTCGGGGGGACATTTATTTTTTCCGGCAGAAATCAACTGTGCTCACCCTTGCAATCAACTTAAAAGTTTAAGGCTCTACGGATCCATAACTCCACTTCCCATGGTCTCACTTCTCACCAAGATTTTCCCGTGCATCTCAAGTGTAAAAATTAGTATTGACTCGAGAGAATCTTTGATGTGCCTTTGGACGTGGACTCATATTGAGTACCTTACGATTATTATTGAGAAAAATATCAGTGATCTAGACTCTGCTTTCACGGGGATTCCAAACTCGGTTGCTCAAAGTATTGTCAAGAATCGGAGTTATCGGGAACTCAAGACAGTGCAAGAGGCTTCTACGACTTCCATGTCCATACGCAATCTTCAAAGTAAATCTTGTTTTTTTAAATGCTCTCCGTACTTTTCTGGCAAAATAGAAAAAATTACCTCTTTGAAAACATTCACAGTGAGGAATCAATAATTTAATTAATATATATTTTATCCGTTTTAGAGCTCCGGCATCTTGTCTTCAGAAACAAATCCTTCGACTTAAAAGATCATCAACATTTGTCAGATCTTACCGGCTACTGTGGATTGCTCCACTTGAACAACTTCAGAACTTTGATTGTCAACCAGTGTCGAGTGAGAAATTAACCAAGTTATTATTTATTTTGGCTCTTTGTGCTCATATTATTAATAAGACATTTTCCATGCAGTTATTTGAATGTATATATGCTAAAGTCTGACAGTCTGACTCTGACATGATATTAATTTTTCCTTCAATCCTTTTTTTTGTAGATAACGCCTGAGTGTTTTGAAGAAATGCGTTCCGCTAGGTCCTGTCGCATGCAGTTAGCTGTGGATCGCTGACTCCAAAATTTGTCGGATATGAATGAATGTCCTCCTTGATTGAAGAGCAGAGCATAATATTCGTTTCCAAGGCCAAATTTTTTTTTATTATCATCGAAAATTATAATTGTTGAGCTTGCTATGTGCAAGAAGCAATGGCTAATGGTTTTCAGATACATCTCGGAATATTGTGGGGGGGTTTGTATTTATTACATTTGATTTTTGAACGTGCATATTATATGTCTCGATTTATGTACTATAAAGGTTCTGTATATGTAAAATGTAATACTACTTGTTAATGAATTAATAAAAAGTGTATGCTCTAGATATCGATTTTGATGTCTTCTTTTAGTCATTTTATTACACACCCTTACACCAACACTGAGCTATTTTAAAAATAATTTTAAATCAGTTTTGAAGTACTTTTGAATTCTTGATGTCAGTTATTGGTAGTAGCATATCGTCTTTGAAGAACCAAAATGACCCATATCCATTTGTAGCTAAAAACAATTTCAACTATCTACAAAAATATTGAAACTTTTCTTGAAAGCATTTACATAGAATATTTTGCACTTTTAAAAAGTATGTAAATTGAACATTTTACACTTTTCAAAAACATGTAAATGGAACAATTTGCACTTTTCAAAAAACATGTGAATAGAACAATTTGCACTTTTCAAAAACATGTAAATAAAACATTTTATTTTACACTTTAAAAACTCTTAATTAACATTTTACGCATGTTTCTCATTTTGTTTTTATGACATAGCTCATTTTGATTCTAGTTGAAATTGGATATGAGTCATTTTGGTTCTTCACAGACGATATTTAGCAAAAGCTGTAAATCATTAATTTAATCATCCATGTCACGTCACGATGTCAGTCAGATGTCACCAAAATTGGGTTTCTTACTTTATTACTTTCAGTTCAGCTGTAAGAAAACCAAGTGCTAGGAACCATCGAGCAACTTTACTTTCAGCCGCCAAAGTTTGACTGCACAATTCTGCCACAAGTCCGTCTCATCACTCTCATCTCAGTCACTCACTGAGTCACAAAGTCACAACGAATCATAAGAACAGTACAAGAAGGGCAATGGTCTTCAAGCATTTAAAAAGCATAAACTTATTATTTTAGACATCACAACGAAACCGATACAGATACAAGATACAAAAGTCTTCAGTTGAATTTGTGTAGGTTTAACTTAAATTGTTATTGCTTGCTAATTAGTTGAATCCTAGTATCATAGTCGTAAAGAATATTACGAAAATAGGGCCACATTTATATGTTATACGAATTAGATGCAATCCTCTCACTAGTCAGAATTGCTAATATTTACTAATAATAATGAAACTTAAGTATTAGGCCGAGCTGGCTCATCGACTCTTCGTTGTTGTCATTTCGCATATAGTTTAGTTTCAAACAACTTAACAAATTGAAGATTCAGGCAGTGACGTGTAGGTCTCGGTCTCAGTAGTCGGTTCAAGTACCAAGTACAACGTAGCGTGTCGTCGTGTAGGGTTTATATTTAATAGTGTCTAATCTCTAATCTGTCCGTGTACTTAAATACCTACACTTTATTTAATATGTACTGTACACCGTCAACCGTACCGTGTGCTATTTAGTTGTTAATAAATATTAAAGGAAGATAAGTTTTACAAAAATTAAAGTTGAAAGTTCTTCTAAATTTGTTGGTGTAGCTGTATGTAATAATTGGTGATCGCAGCGTATTAAATACAAGTAGTGACTGCTAGTTTTAATTTCTTCGATATTTGAGCTGTTTTAGATGATATAATTATCAATAAATTCAATAATTATTAATACAGCTACACGTATACACGTACGCGGTACATACGTACTGTACTGTGTCGCGTATCCTATTCCTGAAAAACAAGTCATACACAAGTCACAAGTTGCAAGTATTTACGTTTATGAAACTATGTGCATTGTATGTCGTATGTAGTATAGTCAATAGTAGTATTATCTATTCTCTACAACCAGCAACCAAGTAATCATCTGTAATCAATTAAACTATATGTACATTCAACACTACAGTTGACAGTAAGGATAAAGGCTTGAAGGTCACGGCGAGCCATAAGTCATAATCTTAATGTAGAATCGCTAAATGCGGGGTGAGTAATTGTTTGTAATAGATTCAGTTTTGTTGGTAGTTAGTTGTTGTTTCACCGCCTGACGTCATACGTTGGTTTTTGTGTTATATTTACATTTGTGTGGCAATGCCGAGGAAAGGAAAGCAATGTTAACTGCAGAGATTCCATCTACCAACATGTCAAGCTTAAAGAAGTCAGATGTCCGTGTGTTTAAAATAATTGTGATCGGAGACTCTGGGGTTGGGAAAACATGTTTAACCTTTCGATTTTGTTGCGGAAAATTTCCTGGCAAGACGGAAGTTACGATTGGAGTTGATTTTCGTGAGAAGTGTATTAATATTGATGGAGAAATCATTAAGGTATTCATTGCTTGTTTAATAATATATAATGCATAACAGAGAAGGTACGACTGATGTATGAATGACTGTAGTATTTTATTTTATTTATTTGTTTGTTAATTTTAACTTCTTAGCTTCAATTGTGGGACACTGCTGGGCAAGAGAGATTTCGAAAATCTATGATTCAACATTACTACCGGAATGTGAATGCAGTGGTATTTGCATATGATGTGACAAATCTTTCCAGCTTTGACTCTCTTCCAGGCTGGATATCCGAGTGTGAAAAGTATAATTTAACTCGAGTTGTTCCTCGAATTCTCATTGGGAATAAACTAGACTGTGGGGAACAGATTGTGCCTACAAATGTAGCCCAAAAATTTGCTGATATGCATAACATGCCGGTACGTACGTTCTCCGAAAAATCTCTTAGATCTGATAATAAAGTGGATCCGACGTCGTCATTCACATACTTATTATTATAGTAAAGTAAACTTTACCAGATTAGTATTTATTAATGTGTGCATGTTTCTCGTTTCAGCTTTTCGAGACTTCTGCAAAAGATGACAGTCATGCGGATCATGTTGAATCCATATTTATGACTTTAGCTCATAAATTAAAAGCAAGTAAGCCCATGATGGGGCCTCCATCAACATCTGAAACTCCACCAGCTATTGTCCTTCATAGAGCGGATGTTAGTGGGGTAGAAACAGAAAGTTCTGATAATGATCCGTCATCGTCTTGCTACTGCTGACGCTCGCCTTTTCCTGTGATATCGATGTCGTGGGAACGAAATTCAACGAGAAACTCCAGTAATTTAATCCATTCGTCTTCAGCTTCCGGAAATTGTGTAAAAAAATGTAAATGTAAAATTATTATTAATTTGCATCAATTTAAATCATCGCAATTTATTACGAAAATATCGCAATTTTGTGCATAGGTTAGGAAAACTATGACTAATTTTGTGGATTGAAATATAAATAGACCACTTTAAGAGTCAAAATTGTTTTGTACCAAAAAATCCGAAGCAATTTCATGTGCATTTTACTTATATTTTGTAAATATTTTAAAAACTACACCGTATTTTTGTCTTAAGCAATATTCAAGACTTTGGTTTTTATTTCGGTTAAAAATATATTTATGGGGGTAGGATAGTTGTAATATTCTAACATGTTTAAAATTCGTAGGCTTTAGTTAAATATCAACTCTAATAAAGAATCAGTTATGAGTAAATGCTTTATTTTAGACTACGGTTATTTGCTTCATTTATAGTAAAAATTTACCTAAATTTGAGCTTTGCAGTTATTTGTTTCTGAAATTTTGTAACCCCGGTTATTTCTTACATTTTTTATAGCTGTAAAATTTTGGAAATACAAGGAAGATGGAGACATCACTTTACGCAGATTAATGCATACAAATTTCGTTGATCAAAATCAGTTATATTTACGGTACACGTGGGAATTTTATGCAAACCAAAAATAATGTACTAATTTATAATGTTTAATAAATTATTATGCTTTCTTTATTATAAAAGCGTAATTTAGATTATTGATACTATGGCTCGAGGTCATAAAAATGGCGGTACAAGAAAAGGGAGATTTAATCTGGAACAGCTCCGAATTTGACACACAAAAACGAATTTGTTCACCCAGTTGGATTGTATTAAGGTGTTATTTAGGCTAATTTAAGTAGGGTAATAATTTAATAATAATTTAAAACTTATATAATCTTGCATTTATTTGGGAATATCAATCCATAAAATTGAATTGCTAAGCCCAATATGCCTAGTCTAATGTAAGTAATCCTGCAAACATCCCCACACCAATGCAATGCTGCTATTGTAATAGAAACTATATATCTTATGTCAGCTTGTCAGACCTTTAACTCCACGCTTAATATCACTATAATCTAAGTATTTCAATCCCAATTATCCAGCAGAAACCACCCATAACTATTGTAATTAACGGTTTCAATAATTAAGGATCAGACCTCAGCAGACTTCAGTCTCCAGTGGTAGCCTAAACAACACAGTTGTGTTAGGTGCGTACAATGTATTATTAAACGTAGTTGGTCTTGGGACATGGAAAAATGGAAATCCTACCGACATTTAATACCAATCAAAAACACACAACAAGACGGCGATATGCATCCGTCAACCGTTTAACTGGTTTAACATTTCGCAAGCAGACCATTGAATAATGGCTGGTTAAAGTTGTTTATTAAAGATAAACTAGCCATAGCTGGTTTTATTATTCAGCAGGTAGTCGCTCAAATACTGATGTAATGATTCATGCTGCTTTTCATCCGTACCTACTATGTAATCCTGAAAGACATGACCTTTTCTTCGTTTTTGCTGAGGCCAAATATTAAGCAGGTATAGTATAAACTTATTTGGCATTAGTTTTTAGGTACCGATTTTGTCAAAGTGGAATCAATACGACTATTATTACTATCGGCAAAATTTACAAAACTACCTTAAAATCTGATTATTGCCAGCTATATGTAATTACCATTTTTTAAATTTATCTATGAGGGTTATATATTTAAGAAATATCGCCTGTGAAGAACCAAAATGACCCATATCCAATTTATGCTAGAATCAAATTGATCAGCTATGTCATAAAACCAAAATGAGAAACACGCGTAAAATGTAAATATTAAGAGTTTTTTTAAAACGTAAACTGTTCTATTTTCATGTTTTTGAAAAGGTGCAAAATGTTCTAATTTCATGTTTTTGAAAAGGTGCAAAATGTTCTAATTCCATGTTTTTGAACAGGTGCAAAATGTTTTAATTCCATGTGTTTGAAAAGTGCAAAATGTTCTATTTACATGAATGCTCTCAAGGCATATTTGAATATTTTTGTAGATAGTTGATATTGTAGTTAGCTAAAAATGGAAATGGGTAATTTTGGTTCTTCATAGACGATATTACGATATATCATATAGTGCACAGTATGCATTAAAAATACACCTATTTCTATTTGACATAATTTATCTAATGCTTCGAAACATTTACATACTAGGTACTTAGCTCCATAACGGATATAGTTGCGTGAACAATACCATACCATTGATAATTTAGCAAGTGTGGACTTGCTGAAATATTTTCAGTAAAGGATAATATAATATTATGATTTTTGCTTTTGTATTCAGATAAGTGTTTGCGTCAGTTCGAATAATAAAATGTTATGTTCAGCACGAAAGCACCTGCACCTTTGTATGATAAATTAAAGGTTGACGTTTTCTCGTCGACACTCATCTGCTGCGCTGTCGAAAAAAAAATGAAAGGTCTTTCCAGTAAATTTAATTAGATAATTCTGTGATTGAGCAATATGATAATATTATGTCGGAACATGTTCATTATCATACACTTAATTACTTTTGTGTGAAGTACATATACTTGAAATTAGTAACTTATATAAAGCCAATCATATTTTTAATTGAAGTTAGTCGTCAATTAATAATTTATCTCGTAAGCATAAATTACCTTGCTTACAAAATCCTAGAATTATTTTAATAATTTATTAACAAAATTATAAATCATTACACATTTTAAAAATACATAAAATGGCTTCATCTTCGTTTTGGTTCCTTCTGGGCTTAGTCGCGACCGTCACATGCGCAGTTCAAATTTTTGACAGTGAAGTTGCTGCTACACCAATTTCATGGAGAACGGATTGTGGTAAGTTTTTTTTGGATTGTGAACATGAAAAAACAATTTGACGGAGCCCTTAGTATTTTATCCCGTGGAAATAAAATTCATTATCCTTTGTATCTGTATTTCCAGGTTCGACTGCTAATTTGGGCCGTTTGGAAATGTCCTCGTGTAATTCAATTAATGACTGCAGTTTAGTTGTTGGGGAAAATCACACTATTCAACTTACATGGAGCCCAGGTAAATAAATTAGTACTTGCTTAACTCCATAGGAAAAATACTCAATAAATCGCAGATTTAAAACTTCAATAATAAAATCTTATTTTTATCAAAACAGCGGAAGCATACAATAGATTAAGGTTCTATCTGGGAGTTTCCAAGATTTTTCCTCATGAGGAATTTTTACTTGATGAAGGATTCGATGGACCATTTAATACCTCTTCTACATATTTATTTTCTCACAAATTTCTCGTCAATGAGACATTTCAAGGAAGTGGGGTAATGCAGTTAAAATAATTTTATTATTGTTTTAATCCAAAAAAGAATCATTTTCATGAACTAAACCAAAATTACCTATGTCTTATTGTTAAATATTTCGTTGCCCTTTTTATTATACAGAGAGGGTGGGAATTATTCCTGGTCCAAGAGACTCTTCAGGGAAAAATTGAAGTCTGTGTATCCTTTCCAGTGAATGTCTTCAACAATTTCAATTTTACTCAACCCCCTAACCCAACAACTGCCACCACGGAAGATCCAATTACTACTACTACTCTGAGTTCTAATACCACATCTGAGGCAAATACAACCACTACCTACAGTCCACCCAGCAATACTACCACAACTTTCAGTCCACCCAGTAATACTACCACAACTTTTAGTCCACCCAGCAATACTACCACAACTTTTAGTCCACCCAGCAATACAACCACAACTTTTAGTCCACCCAGCAATACAACCACAACCTGGAGACCACCCAGTAATGAGACTACTACAACTGAAGCCCCAAGGAATTCTAC
>JAQFZE010002986.1:0-13413 GCA_034695245.1 Dicyrtomina saundersi | reverse complement strand
TATAGAAGACATCGTCATGGGTTCGTTACAAATTACGAAAGTGTCAAACTATGAGTCATACTACTTATATATCGTCAATGTACTGCTAATATTATCTATTATATACTGATGAATATCTATTCTAATGATTGTGAGCATGCTCTATAATTACTTAACCACATATTTTAAATCTCTGTAAAACAGCGGACAATTTCCACAGCATTCAAACTCGATGCCTTGAAAAATATTGGCCCGAATTTTCTGAAGACCAACCGGACAACTTGCATTCTCACTTTGAAATGTTCAAAGAATATTCTCAGGCAATATCTACTTTTATTGAAGAAAGACTGAAAACTGTCTTGAATGACTTTGATATGGAACTTTTTGTAGAGCAGCTTGGGAGCCGGATTGGGATTTTAGATGGCGAAATCTTTGAGATGCTTTTTACATTAATTGACTATGTAAAGTTCAAGGAGCTTGTGCTGGACTACCGAGCGGTAAAATTTAATTTAGAATCTACCTAGATAAAACTACTTCGGCTGCATGTTAAGGCGGAAATCTTATTGAGATTATTCTGTCTTAGTCTTGACAATGTGCTCCTTACATTTTGGAATAAATAATTGAATTCATGATTCTCCATTCAACACATTATTCTTATTTTTTATTCACAAAATATAGATGAAAGAAGGAAGAAACATCGATCTTTCTCAAGGGATATCCATACGAGCGATTCAAATTGAGGAGAATGAGGATTGAGGATGATGGCAAGAATTTTGATTTAAGATACCCGTCCAAGCCGCCGCAACCATAAATTACATGTTTACATGAGTAGGTGTTCCCTACTTACACATACACGACACTACATTTTAGAAAGTATTCACTTAGTTTTGATCAACAGACGTCAGAAATCTAAATCTTATGGAAGTTTATTTAATGGTATGATACCTGTATATTGTATTAATGTATCGCACTTTCCCAACTGTATGATTCTCAAAAGTTCTCGAACTCGTTGTATGCCGCAAAGATGCTCAAACAATGATCTGGCTTTCAGTCCTTCCTTCATTGATTTTTTGTTGTGCAAATCAATATTATGAATTATCGGAATTTAGGTTAATTTCCTTATTTTTATACTTAAAAAGTGTGATGATGGTATTTATGATTAAAATAAGAAAATAACTACTGTGCAAAGTTTAAGAATTTCTATTGTCGGATTTTACATCTTTTACCTAAGTTTAAATATCTGGTAATCTGTAAAGCGAATGAGGAGCACTGTGTGTAATTGTAATTAATGTACAACCTTAATTTTTTAAAAGACAACTAATAAAATTGTTTATTGTAGTTTTCAGTTTCTCGTTCCTTACTTCTACGTACATTGCGAGAATACAATCACATGTTCATGTTCATTGATTTAAGTTTCGTCCTGTTACAACTTTGCAGAAACAGTGAATCGTTTAAAATATTATAGATACCAATACAGTGAGTACCTTTTATACAATTTACTTAATATAGTAATGACATGTGGTAGGTTTTATTTGCTGAACTGTGCATATTGTTGTGCTTAGTGGTTTTCTTTATTTAAAACATGGAGTAGTAAATAACAATGACGTACACGATTATTCGATTATAGGATTACAGTGTACCAGGTACTTAAAACTTGATTTGGTTTTGACTTTGACGACTTCATTAGGTAAGAATTCCATTTTATCGCGATCTTGAGCAGGGATGATTTCACAATACTATCAAACTAAAACAGATTTCTACAGAGAGGACACTCAGACTTGTTGCTTGTACTAAACCACTTGAGCTGAATAAATTTAAACAGTAACCACTATTAGCAATAAATTCTGAAATTTTTTAACTCTCGTCTTGGAGATCTTGCATACAGTATAATGTCATAAAGGTACTGAAACTCACCAAACATGCTGAATGGAACTTATGACTGCAAGTCTTGCAGACCATTTTAGGAAGAGACTTGGTAGCACTGTGTACAATAAAGAAACAAATTGCACATTCTTCATGCCCTGAAAACTTAGCATCCAAGTTCTCTTTCCACATTTTTAGACCAGCGGCCAGAGAGTTAGACCTGTTATTGAGCAGATTTGTAATTCTCCCAAGTAATTTTTTGTCGCTGATCTTCACCGCTATTGGGCCTAAAGGATGATTCAGTGGCAACGATATGGTCAAAGATACAGTAGTGTCCTCAAATTTGTAGTGTGCAATCAATTCATTGCATCCAGGAAGGGCATGTACCTTAATTACAAAAACGATAAACCAGTCATTACAAAACACTTATGATAATGCAATGTGGGTAACAGACATTACGAAAGCAAGGTAAGAGATTTTAGAAAAGGGAAAAAAACATACTGTTATATTGTCCGACTCTTCCCATTTAACCCTCAAAAGTTCATCAGCAGCTAATTTGCTGGTAAGGTATCTAACAATAAATTTTTCAACCATACTCTTGTCTCGCTGTTTAGACAGTTGCGTATTCCACCACCATCGCGTAGGATATGGCAAACATGTCAATGCTTTCAATAAAACGCTGCACACCAAGTGACCATACGGAGGAGGAATCATATCGGGAACTAAAACGGGTGAACTTTCAAAATATGCATTGAATTTTGCATCCGGAATTAAGTCAATTAGCTGGAAAAATAGTATTGACAGAAGCTGCGGTAGCAGGTGCGGTTCTCTATGAAGATGACGTGAATAATACATAATTATTAATTACATTCGAATAATTCAATAAAAAATTTAATAAGAAAAACCCCAGGTAGGGCATATATCGAGATTTCTAGTGATAGTATTTTTTAAAAACCCTGTTAAAAAAAGCTGTTTAAAACAAAACTCACTTAGAAAAGTTGCCAAATTCATTGCAGCTCCTGTCACTATGCATTGACAATAAAGCATCCCAGCTGAGCAGGTATGTCAACACATTTGGATCATCAAGGCTATTAATTTCCATGCCTGAAATCGTTTCTCCACGGCTTCGAATAAGTTCGTTCAGTTCTGTTGGTACAATCGGCAAATCTTCACTCTCCAACCCACTGGATGCTGTTGTTTTGACTTTTTTAATTATTCGGTAAGCAAGTATCTTAATAGCGGTCCGGTCATCTTCCAAGAAAGGAGTGAAATTTGTACAGATTTTTGCGGGAACAGGTTCAATAAAACTTAATGTTGGCGAAGGAACTGATGATAACGCTACTCCAACTAATTCGGCCGTTCTCACAACAATGAAATCTGTAGATTTCAAACTCCCCAACTGAAGAAATAAATAATGAAGCGGAAGGTACAGATTTGAAGCATGGAATTCAACATATTCTGTTGCAAAGTCTGGTACATTTCGGGCTTGATTAGCAATTAAAGCTGTGGCAGTAGCAAGTTTATTAATCCATAATAAGGAGAGTTTATCCAGTTCCGAAACTGATGGTAGATTTTTACATTGTTTCAGCCACGCAGATATCCAGCACGTGGCTGTTGAGTAGAAGTCTTCATTATCAACCCCTCCAATGATCCGACGCAATAATAAAATCACTATCTCAAGTATAGCTAGCATAGTATGTTTTATTTCAATTTCAACGTGGGAAAAAAGTTTCTCAAAATTAAAATACTCTGCATAATTCTTTCTCTGCAAAGTTAAGTAGTCAATGACTGGCGTAATATCGTGAACTTGGTCCTCCATAAAATAATTTCTTATAACAGCTTCCAAAAACCTAAGCACGTTTTCACTTTCTAAGGCGACACTATCCTCCAAAATAAATTGTTGTAAGGATTTTGACCTCCCTAAAAATGTCAAGGCCAATTCCATTTTCTTTGTTGACTGTAAAAATAGTTGGAGAGGTATTTTACTTGACAGTAAAACGTCTCTGTTTGATTTTAAAAGTTCATCAAGTATCTCTTCACGCCATCGATTCCACTTGTTTGACGCAAGTATTTCTAGCCAACGAGAAGACAGAATGCCAAGTTCATCAGCCAAATCCTCTTTAAGAGCTTTATCATTATCAAATTTCTCCAGTTCTCTCCAAAATATGCAAACTGATTGTGCGTAAAGAACTTTTAGAAGAGGAGAAACGAAATCTACTATTTCTTCAATGTTATTACACTTCATGGCAAGGCGAGCTTCATAAATTGTACGGGCCAAGAAACCTGTTCTTAATTGTTCTTTAACAATTTTATAGCTATTATTTAATGCGGAATTCTTCAGTGGAGAATAGCTAAGGCCAACAAAATTGAGTAAATCTTCTGTTTTGGCTGTATCAAATCGTAGGCTGAGGATTGGAGTGAACTGAATATTTTCAGTAGGACCCATGACAGAGGTCGTTAATCTCAGAAGCGTATCAATTTCTTTGATTGATTTAGTATTGTCAACTTCCTGCTGCAAAATATGGTAAACATCATCCCTAATAACACCCACCGGGGGAATAACACCAAGAAATTCGTCAATTAAGTAGTCTACGTGCTGTTTCTCTTCTGTGTCTGCTTCATTCACGCTAACAGCAAAATGCACTAGACGCTCCCATATTTGAAGAATAACTTTTCTCCAACTATCTACGGCCCCTGCTTCTTGTTGGTCAATGATTCTTTTAATGAGTCTCAAAACTTTTGTTATGAAAGGATTTTCTACGCTCTGACAAGATGAAACTTGGGTACAAATGACATCCACCGTGTTGTTAACAAATTCGCTTCCAAATATTGGCTTATTCTCTAGAATAAATCTCAGAACACCCAAAGCATCTTCATCTCCTAAATATTCAGACTTGGTAATTAAATCTTGAACTTTTTCACAAAAAATATCTTGTTTCAACCACAGTTGTATACATGGTATACTCAGAAACTTGTTGAGCCTTGAAATAAAAATGACAAGTTGTGACAGATTAGTGCTTTGGGATTCAAACAAAATTGAGAGTTTGCAAAGGAATGCCGGAGATGTGGGGAAAGTTTTAATTAAATCCAAAACTAAAGATAGTCTGACTTCGTCGTCAACAGACTCTTGAAAGGCTGCACTTTCAATAACATCGCTTGGTTTGCTATTAGTAATGTCGTTATAAAAAGTATCACACTGAAAACTACTTGACAAAACAGAAAATAAATTTAGACATGAAGAATTTAACGATTTTGCTGCAACACGTTTTACAAGAGATTTTTTAGAATTTGGAAGTTGGTTGTAGTCTACAGCCTTGCTGCTGACGGTTATGTTATTCACAACAAACTTAACGCTCTTCAACTTCTTCGCTGGCTCTGCAACATCATCTGAGCACAGAGAAACGATAAAATAGCCGCATTCCTTTGTGTTCCATTTTTCAGCATCGTCACCAGCTAGCATATCAGAGAGGTGGATGAAGAACTCATCTTTTTTTATTAAAGAACCCAGACAGCTGGCAAAATCCCTCGCTGAGCCCAAAGTAATCAAAGTGCCAATGAATGGAAATACGGTTTCGTCTAATAATTTGTACGAACTTAAAGAAGGGCAAGACCTTAGGTAAAAAGCTAATGCTTCACCGTAAGCACGAAGTATTGCAGATTTCTCCGCTGAGCTTCGCTCAATCAAGAACCTACAGGGATCAAATATAGCGTAATTAAAGATCCCAACATCGTAACAGATCTAGAAGTTTCTCATGCTGATAGTATAGTTAAAAAAAATTTGCGAACGTTTTGATATTTACCCTGCTTGAAGAGCCGGTAACAGCTGAGTTATTAAATCTTCGTCTAATCCAATTTTCGCAACTAGAGGCAAAACAGCTGGACCTAATGAACTTGCATTTCCATAAAATCCCTTTCGGCAAACTTTTAAAAGCTGTAGCTTAGTCAAATTCGGGTCCGTCGTAAATACATCACAATTTAGAGTTAAAGTCAAGAAACAATTCCATAAAGATTGTAGGCAATCGGAAGTTTCGTCCCGCAAGCCTTGAGTGATAGCTTTTATGCACTGACGCTGAATCAGCGCAGGTTTCCAATTAGCTATGGTTGTAATTAAGTTAAACAGTTGGCGTCGAACCTGCAAATCAAAAGACAAAATATTGTAGCAAGCTTCACACCAAGAAATGTGTACTACTTGCAAACTGTTAGCATAAAAATGAGGATACTCAATGGTAGTGGAATAAATTCGAGACAATAAGAACGCATTACGAGTCCCTAGTTCGACCTACCACCTGCTTCCAACATGCAATTTTCAACCAAGGCAAGCCACTGGACTCAGCGTGTTGCTCGCTCTCGTTGAGTTTTTAGTGTTATTTTGCCAAAGTTTCAATGCTAGCAGGGTCGAATGCCAACTTTAATTTTATCAAATGTATAACAGATAACATGACACTAACCGAACTACTTGGGTGCTTAGTCAAACTCCAGAAGCTATTGGAGTCCATCAAAATCTGACAGTTTGCTTCATCGATAACGTTTAGCTCTATCAATTTACTGAGCGTAATTAGACTAGCGTATGTCATCCGCATTGCGTAAGTTTCAAAGTCTGTACAATCACTCTCTTTATCCCCGTCAGTACTCTGCTTCTTTTGATCGCCTAGCTTAGTCTGGGAAGAACCAACACTCAAGTTTTCAATTATCAAAGCTATAGTTTCTTCTCGGCAAAAAGAAATCGCCTCCTTCTGTTTTTTATCCGTCGGAAAAACAACCTGAACAATATAAATATCACAATTTAGCCTTTCCACCTTTTCAACTTGCAAGAATCTTCATCCATGTTGTGGCCGCAAATATTTCTTTAATTTTTTAAATACAAGTATAATAATAACCTTAAATGCGTTAGACGCTGTTGAGCTAGCCGGAGCAAAAATATCATTTTGCGCAAGTAACCAGTAAGGCGCAATGGATTTTAAATGCGGAGCCAAGTTTCTGCCTACCGTTTTTCCAATTACTTCTAGGACCCCATGGCATAGTTCACGGACTTTCCGCGAATCATCAGCGGTCAGCCTGGAGTATATTCGAGGCCAATAAGGTAGAACATCTGAACATGCTTCTTCATTTTGAGAGCACAAATCTACGAGTTCCCCAAGGGCCTATAATACAGTTTATAGTCACATATTTCGACATTTTTCAAAACAATATAATTGTAATTGTAAGTACACCACGCGTTTTATTATTAAGCTATTTACTTCGGTATTTGACAATCATTTGGAACCGCAGCTAAATTCTCAAAAATGCCATTTAATTTTTGCTCTCGCTCACGTAAAGTTAGTAAAACTTACTTTTATTTTCGTTGTTGAATCTTTTTTACCGAGTTTTCTCAGAAGTAATCGTAAATCTGGTGATAAGGTAGAGTCTTGACTATCAAAATCACCAAAACCGAATGTTATCGCAGGAACGTAATTTGAAAACACCGACTGGCTTTCAAAAGAAACATTTTGAGATTTTAGTAGGAGCTCCGCAGTTCTGCCCGAGCTGCATGGCTGAAATTAACAACATTAATAATAATAATCAATAATAATAATCAATAATCAAAATAATCAAAATATTTAAAATAACTTCCGAAAGACAAACATTACGAGTTTATATATAGCCAGGAGTAAGTGTACATAGCATAAAAAGGTACAGCCTCAATACTCAATCTGATGGCAAATTTAATTCTTATAACACCTACTACAAACAGCATGCTACGTCCAACGTCAGTTACTGATGTTTTAAACAACTAACTACTTTAAAAATACAGTTAGAAGTAAAGATATACTACAAACCTTCACTCCTCCCTTCGTACGTTGCTTATCCTTTCCCATGATTGATAGTCACGGGAAACCAAACAGCCACCTTGGATGACAATCTAAAATGAAAGTTAAGTCAGCAAATTTAAATTAAAAATTTGATGGTTGACGGTTATGTCAATTTTATATAAATTATCACATTAACTGGAAACCGAATAGCATAAATACAGAGTTCAGAACTAATTGCCGATTGCTAATAACTATTTGAACATTTGAGATTTTCTTTATGCGTTAACCAAACAGTGCACGACAAAATCATAAACTGTGTCATACGAATTTTACATTTTGATGACAGAGAACAAAAAAAGAGTCAACGGTTTACATATATCATATTTGTATGAAATAGTAAGTACATACTACGAAAAAACGAAAAGCAATTGACCGATGACTGAAGTGCACTAGCATGTTGCATGTAGCAACTAAATCTGAAATCGAATTTTAAATAGCAGCGTTTGAGGTTAAGGTTAGCCTAACTTTTTAATGTAGGATAATGTAACGCCTTGAACTTACTTCACAGTCCACAGTTGACAGTCCCACAGTCAACAATATTCAGTCAGTAGATAAGCGCCGCTTCAGAAAATAGCAAACACTTGATATCCAATAATTTGCACAAATAACAAAACTTTCAATATAAACTCAATAATACTTTAACCATCTGAAAATGTCTTGAATTTCAATTTCAATATGTTGTACGCCGATGCCCAACGTGGGATTGGGATATTAACTGTGTTTTATAATGATTAAGTACTTAAGTAGGAGTTAATTTAAATACGCGAGCAATGTCAAGCTGCAAGTTGCAAGTTGCAAATAGTCTAGTTGCCAGTTATTAGTTATTTAGTTATAAATTATATTATAATATAGATAGTACTAACAAAACAATAACCAACAACTAAAAACAGTAATAAAACTGCACACGTAAATTGGTGATGATATAGCTAAAATCCTAATGCTGTCGCCACTGTCACGCTCCTAATCTGCAATTCTGGATAATTATTTAAAACGAGTCCAAATATGAAATAGTTAATAGAGGTGCTTTCGATTTTCGATCTCCTGTAATATAAACAAAGATGTAACAATTCAGGACGATGGAATTTCATTGATGCATTCAAGACAATATGTTGGATACCACCACTAGCTTTTCGTTTAGTATACACGAGGCAGAGGCAACTCGGCTCGGATTTTGGGTTCAATTGCATATAAGGATTACGGACGGATATCGACGGTACAGTAAAAGGTACACAACTGCTACAAATAATAAAGTCAGCAGTCGTAGCGTAGTCACTATCAAAGGGATCCTCCATACATGACGTCATCAAACTATCCTCATTTTTATGACCCTATGACCCCCCTGTCAACAGCTTCACCATTGCGTAAATGGCTACCTTTAACATGGGATGTCATCAGAAACCAGCAGACCCATTACTCCTACTAATAACGTCATTTTTGGACGATTTTCGGGAACGGGAACGTACTAAAATATGAACTCCCTGAGGCGAAATATGTTAAAGTTTCCCGGTAAGTTGAGTTTCTGATGCAAGAGCAAAAAGCCTGGCCTTTAAGTGAATGGTGAATGGTCGCGCTGTCGTGTGTGTAAAGTATTGAGTATGGAAACAGACGGCGATGCAGGCATCCTCTCATTTACAGCTACTCATATACATACGTACGGTCTCGTCCCATCTCATCTGTCCGGTGTATAGTAGTTCATAAAACTGAGAATCTTGTCCGTATTTCTGTCAAGAACTTTCGAAAAAGTTGTTACTTTTTGAATCAATCAGTGTAAAAATAAAGATCATTCTAACTTTCATCAGGTCAATTCATCATGGCGGAAGAAGAACAGGTATAATATCGGCTTTTATTTCATTTTAAATTTATGATTTTTCGAGTTTTTGTAAAATTACAAGTTTGTACAGCAAATCATCCATGGAGCAACTCCTACATATTATATAGTTCATAATGATAAAGGTTTGGGAATTGGTATGAGTTGAAGGTGTTTGCAATCAGATTTAAACGTTTTGCGAATCCGTAATCAGCGATCAGAGAATAGATCGATTTTCAGTAACATTAACTATTCCCGTATGATATTATGTGATAACTGATAATCTTAAGTTAGAACCGGAATTCGCTTGCTCGTTGTTATAAAGTGTAATATTAGTATAGTTTACATGGTCAATTGTGGACATTTTATGAATCTTCTGTTTATAGTGTTTATGGTAGAAGTAAATAGAATGTCATGTTTTCATAAATGTCCATGTGTTTTGATATTTTAAGCAAGTCATATCTGTGGCGATAAACGGTGACTTAGTAAGGGTGAAGGGTATTCGTTACTATTTACTATATATACCTATATATCCGTATATTTTGTTGAATTGAAAGTGAAACTTTTGTATTCAAATTTTTGCAGATGTTTGATCCCTCTTTAATGAAGAAAAAGAAAAAGACGAAGAAGCCATTCGATTTAGATTCTGCCATTTCCTCCGATCAATCTAGCCTTACTGGTACGGCAACTCAGCCCGCAGATAGTAACGATGCACCTAGTGAAAAGGAGAATGTTCAGCCAAGCGGGGACAAGGTTGATTTAGAGGCCTTCCTCGATTTAGATTTAGAGTCTTTTGGAAAAAAGAAAAAGAAGAAGAAGGGTGCAATTATTACGGATGATGCGGATAAAAAAGATAAAGATGTTGAAGCCGATGACGGAACCACTGCCGCTCTTAATGACGAGGATGCCGATAATTTGGACTTTTCCACCAAAAAGAAAAAGAAGAATAAGAAGAAGGATTTGGAAGAGCTTGTACAAGCCGGAGAAGAGGGAGACGACATCGTGATCGGGGAAGACCAAGAAGGTATTCTTACTTGAATTTAAAACTTTTACCTTACTCCACACTTATAAACTTGTATTTTGTAACTTCATAATACTTAATTTTGTGGATGTATTTACGGTTATGTCAAACTGAAATATGTTTTCTACAATTTATTTGTGCTGCATTAATAATTATGGGATTAGATGCTGTGCTAGATATTAGCATCATTGATCGTGAGAGTGGTAATGAATATAATTAGCAATTGTTTCCGATGTTTAATGCTGGCGTGATAATATTTTCGATATAAAGTAGTTAAAACTGACCACATGTTGGGATTATGTAGGTGGGGAAGATTCTACTACCAGTGGTGGTCCCACATGGCTCAACTCGGATAGAGACTATACATACGATGAACTGTTAACTCGCGTATTCGACATTATGCGTCAAAAGAATCCCGAAATGGCTTCTGGAACGAAGCAGAAGTTTGTTATGCGACCACCTCAAGTTGTTCGTGTTGGAACTAAGAAAACTAGTTTCGTGAATTTCATGGAAATATGTAAAATGTAAGGTTATTTATTTGTAAACTTTGCCGCTTCACAATTAACTTGATTGAGTACTTTAATATATGGTAATAATAATCGATAATGCTTTGGTTACAGGTTGCATCGTCATCAAAAGCATTTGCTTGACTTTCTTTTGTCTGAATTGGGAACCAGTGGATCTATTGACGGGTGCAATCAGCTCATTATTAAGGGCAGATTTCAACAAAAACAGATTGAAAATGTGTTGAGACGTTACATCAAGGTATGTAAACAACTAAAAATGAATCCCTTGTGTACTTTAAGTATTTTAGAAGCAGAGCTTGAGTAGTAATATTTTTTGATGAATCATTGTATTTGTATTCACTGAAAGTGTGCTTGGAAACTATGTGCTTAAAGAATATATTATATTATCTGTCATTGAATTTCAGGAATATGTTACGTGTCACACTTGCCGCTCCCCGAACACAATCCTTCAAAAGGACAGCCGTATATTCTTCCTCCAATGTGAAGCCTGTGGTTCTCGTTGCTCCGTGGCTAGCATCAAACATGGGTTCCAGGCTGTCACAGGGAAGCGTGCCGCTATCCGTGCTAAGGCTACATAAGTTATTGCATATTAACTGTAATTTTTCCATCATTATTATTACTTGTACCCTAAGGAACATAAGTTTATGAATTGAAATGTATGTCAACTATCACGTGATTACATTTAGAATTTCCTTACAAGAATGATCTACACACTACTTTTAAATTTCAGTAAATATTGGTGAATTTATTTTTCTGCCCTCATTTCTTTTTTATTGCATTTTTTTTAGTTTGTTTTTTGTATTGGGGTTTTTTAAAAATTTTGTCGCCTTTGTTAGTATCCTCATTTTGCAATGGATTATGATTAGTACTGGTTGGACTTTCTTGATTTTTATTCATATTCGTTCTACTTTCAAGTCTATCCGGCATGAGGCCCTCGGGGGGCTCGTCTATATCGGGTAGCACAAAACGATGAGCCTCTTGTTTTAGTATGTTTTCGTCGCTTAACGGTCTTTTATTAGGATCAGGGTCTACCCATAGTACGCATAAATCTGTCGTCGATACTTCAGGGGAAGGTAATGTTACCGAAATTTCAGGCACGTGACGCTGAGCTTGTGGATCAGGTATTATGAGGAATCGAAGCCAAGTTAGACATGCTCCAAATCGGCTCCATAAATATCTCGTCCATAAGGACAGGGACACGTCATCCTTGCGTTTCTTTCTTTTCCGTTGTAGCTCCTGCAAAGGAAAATCCTGCCTCACGTCCTCAGGCTCGTGTTCCCCAAACCCAAAAAGTCTTCCAAGATATCCCGAAGATCTGTCTGTGGATGGAAATGATTCAAACAATTCTTCATCTTCAGCATAAACTACGGCTTTATGTCCTAAACTGCATTGTATATTGGTGGGGTAGTTCATGGACTCAGGTTCATCTGGAGCTATCAATATTTTCTCGATGCTTTCCTTTGGAATCTGTTGAAATAATGGGGATGCGAACTCTCTCTCCCGAATGTCTTGTCGACGACCCTCTACAAGACGTTTGCAAAATTCTATTCGATCGTTTCTCTTTGTTATACATAAGTAGTCACCATAAGTCTCATTAAAGTCAGCCTCTATCTCAGTTTGATAAATCGGCATATGAACCTTACAGTGAATAGGATGCCCATCCTGGAATTCAACTTGATGTAACCTCACATATTTTGGGACAGGGCCGGTGCCAGTGCCCGATGGTTTTGATTTTGAACTTCTGTCCCTCTGTTTTTCGAGCACAAATGAATTTTTAGTCATCATTTTAAGTCTGGTGGGGAGGACTGTGTGAAACGATTTCTCCAGAACATCCTCACCTTCCAGTCGTATCCGAGGAAATAAGGAGTGGGACACAGTTTCAAAAATGGGAATATCAGTATTTCGAAACTGATTTGAATGACCATATCCAAATGCTCCGTAGGAGAAAGTGTACTCATAGATCATTTTCCCACGGAGTAGTCCGTCCCCCCATATGTAGTGACTCTCTATTCCGTGTATATGGTGAATGAAGTTGTAGAAATGAAGTTGAGCCGTCCCAATTATGTAGTGGTTTTCTGGTTCTTGGAACGTCCAAAATTCAATTTTCATTTTATTACGATAATTTTCTCGCCACTCCGACAACTGCATGTACAGTGCATTTTTTGTAAGTAAAAATACCTTTAGCTATGTGTAATGCCAATGCCTAGCAATGATTTATAGTTTCAAGTTATGGTCAAATCTAGGTGTAGTAATAGGTAATACGTAATACGACATTTATATTACTATATGCTTATCGTTGATGTTAATTAATAAATATGAAAAACATGTTTCTGTATGATTACTAATTAATTGAAGTGTACCAAGCTT